>OY720443.1:131063245-131109489 GCA_963082915.1 Dolichopus griseipennis | reverse complement strand
GGTTGCTGGTTCTGCTGACATGGAAGTTTGTCCAGGTCTATCGTCTCATAAAATGTAAAATCAACTTTCAATTGAAAGACATCACATCTGTCGAGTTCAAATTCAAAAGGCTCTGAAACAGTGAAGTATTTTTCCTCCATAATATATTATTGTTATTAAAAAATTAAAATAATCGTGACTATAAAAAAAAAAATTGTTTATGAAACACTCTCTGGAAACTTTAACACAAAAATAATTCTTATTAGAATGTAATATAAAATACAATTTAAACAAATTAATCAACAGCCTCAAATAAATAATATATAATTCTTTGTCTATTTAATTAACACATTATTGCAATCAACATTTAAACTAATTATTAAGACAAGAATTGACAAATATTTTCTTTTTGTTTTTATATGACACAAGGTTTTTGATATTTAATTAATATTTGCTGCACCTTAATGTGTGAATAAATTATTAAATTTAATTGTTATAAAAAAAAAAAAAATGTAAAGAATTCTTTTATAATAAAAAAAATTAAATTGTTTTTAAAAATTTACCCGATTGAAAATAAATGTTTATTTTTTTTTTTTGCACTATAAATATGGAGTAACCCTTACGGCTTTGTTCAAAGAATAAAGTAATTTTAAATTGTTAAGTTAGAATGGCCAAAAAGATTTTTTTAAAAAAATTTATTGATGAAGATCCAAAATTCGAAATAGTAAATGAAAGAAACCAGTATGCTCATCGCTTTAAAATATTATCGCGTAAAATAACTTTTAAAATTAAATCGACTCCAAGCAACGAAGATATGCATTCGTGGTTTAAAGAAGCAATAAACGAAATTGTAGAATACTCGCTTGAGAACGTTAATGCAACCGACCTAGTTGGAATAACATTTTTTGGGGAATAATTTTCAAGAACGAACACCGGGTTGGATGAGCTACAAACCAGCAAGCACCCTCAAGGTTGAAGATATATGGGAGTTAATTTATAAAATTTTTCAGAGTAATTCTGAGGGATTGGACACTGATTCGTTTGAACTTACTACTACCATAGTGAATGTACCCACAGGAAATGGTCGAAAGAAAAACTATTTTACATTCAAAGAAGAGTGCATGAAACGAACAGGAGTTGTGAGTATTAAAAATAAAGACAATCTTTGTCTGTATCGTGCAATAGTAGTTGGAAAAGCTTTCGTCGACAAAGACGTCAATTATAAAAAAATAAGACAAGACATTAATAAATTGCAAACGAATTTAGCATACGAGCTAGTGCAGAAAACACAAGGAGATAGAACAAGTAATGCGGGAATTCCAGAATTACAAAAAATACAGAATCATTTCGGAGATGAGTACAACATTGTAGTCTACAGTTATGGCGACAAGAAAAATATTATATTTGAGGGAAGAAACGGTGGAAAGAGAATTAATCTCTATTATCACGATAACCATTACAACCTAATTACCTCGCTTACATCAGTTAAATTATTATTGTGAAAAATGCAATGTGGGATACAGCAATAAAAACTATCATAAATGTGGTGGTAGTTATATTTATTGCCAGCAATCTCCCGCATGTGATATAATACCTACAAATATTTCGTTTTTGGATTAGCAAAAAACTTTAAGAAAGTTAGGGTTTTGGCTCATAATGGACAAAGTTTTGATCATCAATTCATTTTAAATGAACTATTGATTAAATGTAATTTACAACCCAAATTAAATCATGAGAGGAACAAAAATTATTCAAATGGAAATAAATAACATAACGTTCTTAGATTCGTTAAATTATTTGCCAATTGCACTGGCTAAACTTCCGAAAGCTTTTGAATTATCTGTTAATATAAAAAAAGGTCATTTTCCACATTAATTCAATACTAGAGAAAATGCTAATTACATTGGACCATTGCCATTAAAACACTATTATGGTATCGACCCAATGACAGAAAATGATCGTAGAGAATTTATCGCTTGGTATGAATAAAATGAACATACTGAATTTAATATGCAAACCGAGCTGGAAGATTACTGTAAAAATGATGTATATATTTTAGCGCAAGCTTGTATAAAATTTAGGAATCTTATGTTAAAAGAAAGCAATGTGTGTCCTTTTATCGAAGGCGTAACTATAGCATCAGTATGCAATTTAGTTTTCCGTAGAAATTTTTTAAAACCAGAGATAATTGGCTTAATACCAAAAAATGGCTATAAACTTACAGATATACAATCAAAAATAGCTCTTCAATGGTTTATTTGGGAAGAAGATCAGAGATGCATCAATATTCATCACGCTGGTAAACAGCGAGAAGCAATTGTAAATGGATTAAAAGTAGATGGGTTGTGTTTGGAAACAAAACAAATTTTTGAATTTCATGGATGCTACTATCATGGTCACCCAAAATGTTTTCGTTATAGGCGTAACGAGCCGATAAGTAAAACTGAATTTGATACAATGGATGCTAGATTTGAATCTACAGTAGCAAAATCAGAGCGACTAAAATCATCTGGATATGAGGTAATTGAAATGTGGGAATGTGATTTTCGACAACAAATAAATGAAAAAGAAGATATGTCATATTTATTAAGTCGTCCACTTTTAAGGAATATTCCTTTAAATCCTAGGGATGCATTTTATGGAGGACGAACAGGAAATACAGTTTTACACTATAAAGCTAAAGGAGAAAAAATAAAATATATTGATATTTGCTCGTTATATCCCTTTGTGTGCAAATATGGTAAATTCCCAATAGGACATCCAGAAGTTTTTGTTGGACACGAAAAATGCTCCGAACTTGTTTTGAAAAAAATCGAAGGATTAATTAAGTGTGACATTCTTCCACCATATGATTTGTTTCATCCAGTTCTTCCCGTAAAACAAAATAATAAATTAATGTTCACACTTTGTTTAACCTGTAGTTCAGAAAGCAATCAAGATGATTGTACGCATTCTGAAGAACAAAAAACACTCACAGGAACCTGGGTTATAGATGAAGTAATGAAAGCTATCGAGAAAGGTTATAAAATAATTCAAATACATGAAATCTGGAGTTATAAGGTACAGCAATATGATAAAAATTTAAGCAAAACAGGATTATTTACTGAAATGATGGATAAATTTCTAAAAATAAAACAAGAAGCTTCAGGTTGGCCTAAAGACTGCGATTGCCAACATTCAAAACAAAAATACATAAAAGAGTTTTTTGAACAAGAAAATATTCAACTAAATGCAGAAAAAATCTGTAAAAACTCAGGTTTACGACAGTTTGCAAAAATTATATTAAATTCATTTTGGGGAAAATTTGGACAGAAAGAAAATCAAACACAAACACTAATAGTTAGAAATCCCTCCGAATTTTATAATTTGATAACAAATCCTAGTAAAGATGTTGTACATGTAATGATTATTAACACAGAAACACTTTTGGTAAATTGGAAATACAAAAATGAGGATGTAGATTCGCTTTCTACTGTCAACGTATGTATAGCTTGTTATACAACAGCACAAGCTCGACTAAAATTATATAGTTTTCTTGAAAAATTAGAAGAACGTGTTTTATATTACGATACAGACTCGGTAATATATATTTCAAAAGATGGCGAGTATGAATCTCCTACGGGAAACTTTATTGGAGATATGACAGATGAGCTTGAGTCTTTTGGAGTTGGAAGCTACATTACAGAATTTGTAAGTGGAGGACCTAAAAATTATAGCTATAAGATGTTTTCTACCAAAACTCAAACTGAATCGGCTGTTTGTAAAGTAAAAGGAATAAGACTAAAATACGATTCTTCAAAAATAATAAATTTTGAAAGAATTAAGGAAATGATTTTAACTAATGACAAAGATGGTGTATGCATTTTATCAAAAAATTTTAGAAGAACAGCAGAACACCAAGTTATCACTGTACCTGAAATAAAAACATACAAAATAAAAGCTGAAAAAAGAAAATTTAATGAAAATTATTCTTCTGTACCTTTCGGTTTTATAAAAAAAGATTTTAAAAAAATCTGTAAAAGTTTTTTATTATTTTTTGAAACTGTAAATTTATAATTTATAAATAAAAATCTGTAAAGTAAAAAAAAATCCCCTGTAAAAACCTCTTAAATTATAAAATAAAAAAATTATGGTTAATTTTTATTATTATATTTTATTTTTTCTAAAATTTTACAAATTTTTTTGTTTTTCAAAAGGTTATCAGCCAAACTGGTCAACAGAAATATTTACAATTAAAGAAGTAAAACGTACAGACCCAATTACTTACAATTTATTTGATTATATACAAAAACTCCGATTTCAGGTTCTTTTTATGAGCCTGAACTTACTCGAGTTAAAAATCCTGACACTTTTCTTGTTGAAAAAATATTGAAAAGAAAAGGAAATCAGGTTTTTGTTAAGTGGTTAGATTTTGATAAAGATCACAATTCTTGGATAAATAAAAATGATATTATATGAAACTTAATTTATTTGTTTTTATTTTTACAAGTCTTTTTTAATTTTTTTTGCATCATACAAAGTAATTTACAACAAGCATAAAAATTTGAATTTACATAGTTGTTTAAAAAAGTTTGTTTGAAATTCCATCTAACGCATATATTAATACTAAAAAATAAAACTCGTGACTGGCTACACCTAAATAGAATAAGTCTATTTTAAACTACTTTCATTTTCTACCGCATATTATACAAAGTAATTTACACGAACAAATTTTTTCAAAATATATTTCAGTTAAACATAACTAACTTTTTTTTCCTTACTATTGTACCTCCCCCAAATAATAAAAATAATATTATATGAAACTTAAGTTATTTGCTTTATTTTTACAAAATATTTATTAATTTTTTGCAGAGTATAACACACCTAATAACACACTTCCAATTATTTTTCATTTAAAATTACTTTAAACTAAAATACATATAACAAGTTGAATATCTGCATTTTATTTGTTACAATAACTGGTTGATCGTGAAAACTAAATAAAACTTTTATTATTTACAATAATCTATGTTACTATACTATCGCAACAAGATCATTGCACTTATTTGTTGTACATTATCTAGTTGACCTTGTCTATTATTTACAAAAGTGTTTTGCGGAAAATTAATTATGCCGGTATCACGATACTAATAACAAACCTACAATTATTATACCCGTATGACTATATAGTCAAAGGGTATAATAAATTTGCCATTACGTTTGTAACGCAGAGAAGGAGGGGAGGTAGACATAGACTCAAGTGTATGGATCGGATCAGAATCAAAAAATAAATCGATTTAGCGATGTATGTCCGTCCGTCCGTCCGTCATCACGATAACTCAAAAAATAAAAGAACTAGGATTATGAAATTTTTACAAATTCGTTTTTATGCAAAAACCGGAATCGCTATCTAAATCCAGCCATTTTGGTTCATGGGTTCGGGTAGCTGCCATACAACTTCTTTTTATATATGAGGATTTCACTACAGCAAATGAAGGTGGGTGTCTGAAATTTTGCCAAATTTAGTTTAGTGTAATGGCCAAAGTTACTGCAAAATTTGTTTGGTCTACTCCAAAGGGTTCGAGTAGCTGCCATACAACTCCTTCTTTTATATAAGCATTACTCTACACATAATAAAGCTGAATATTTTAAATTTTGCCAAAAGTAAATAACCGCATGAAATAATGTATATGTTACGGTCATGAGGGTATCCCAGAGTTGACACAGTCTACTCTACCACACTCTTCCTCTTTTTTCATTTAAAATTACTTTAAACTAAAATACAAATAACAAGTTTACTATACTATCACAACAAGATCATTGCACTTACTTGTTGTACATTATCTAGTTGACCTTGTCTATTATTTACAAAAGTGTTTTCCGGAAATTAATTATGTCGGTATCACGATGCCGGTATGCCGGTTAAGGTAATTGAATTTGGGATAATACCTCATTTGCATAAATATTTTCCCACGCCCAAGTGACATGTATACTACTTCCGGAAACTAATCATGCAACCGGTAGAAATACTACACACCTGTTTAGGTCATTGCACTATCTACTTGTTCCACATTATCTAGTTGACCTTCTATATTATTTACAAACACTTTCCGGAAACTAATTATGCAAACGCCAATCACGACATCTAATTTGCATACCTGTTTTTACACTACAACATTCCTTAAAAAAGCTCTCAACAACAAAGTAAACGCCAGGTCATTGGCCTAATTTGCATAATTATTTTCCCATGCCCAAGTGGCATGTATACTACTTCCAAATACCCAAACTGAAATAAAATCAAAACAATAAATCCACAGAACACAACTGAAAGAAAAATAAGTTACTCCAAATTCCAAGATGATAGCAAAAGTTTTTTTGATCCCATGTCACCCCTAATTGTAAGGCTTACAAAAAGAGCAATTGAAAATGGAGATAGTGTATATGTTCTTTCCAGATTAAGGAATTGCAGAATATATAACAATGTGCGATTATATTTGGCATTTTTCCACGATCAAAATGGTATTTGCTTTAATGGTATAACACAAACCAATATACAGGTTTTAATTAATCAAGAAGGAATACCAACTGACTATCTGGAGCTTCGGAGAATATAGGACAGGTACCACGAAAACATAGGAATCTGCTAAAAAGATGTTTCGAATGATCTAGCTACATATGGACGACATGTTTATAACAAATATAGGGGAAATCTTTAAAAGACAAGAGAATCTTGGCAAAATTACCTGATTGGCAGATGATAATGACAGAATAAGAAAATATAATGCAAATTAGAGATCTAAAGATATTGTATTTAAATATATGTAGCATTAGAAATAAAATACTGGAACTGCAAAAATTATGAAAAATATAACTTTACTGTAATTGAAATCCCGCACCAAAATTAAAAATCGTTACATTTTATAAAGCTCCAGTGGAACAGCAACCTATTTCTGTAGTTTCCTGAACTTAAACTGGTAAATAAGGCAAATCACATATTTTTTGCAGATAACAATCTAAATCTATTTGAGAACTCCAATATAATTTTTAAGTATAAGGACATTATAGCAACTTCTGGATATAGCATAGTTAATAAAACTGAAAGTACAAGAAATACAACTAACTCTAGCACCTTAATTGATCACATAATAACAAACATGAATGGCAATTATGATGTTAATTATATAATAGAAAATAAATGCCTTTCGGACCATCAATTAGCAATAGTAAATATTAAAGCAATTAATATTGAGAAGTTACTAATGAAAAAGTACAACATAAACAAAATCGATTATAATCAAATGTGTTCCATAGTAAAATATAAAATAGAAAATAATAATATACCAGAAATCAAAACCTTACTTAAAATTATACAAGAAGCAAAAATATTATATACTAAGACAATACAGATGAGAACGAGAAATAATAGCTGGATAACACCTTTTATTCATGACAAGCTGAAAATAAGAAAAACATTATATAATCGACATAAAAATGATCCGACCAATAGTGAAAAAGGGCAAAATATATAATAATGATGAAAAAGGTAAAACAATTAATAAAAGAAGAAAAAAAAAATTATATTAATAGAAATATTGAAAAAGCCGGGAGCGATTCTAGGAAATTATAGAAAATATTGAATAATTCTATAAAAAATACCAATGAAGATAAACTGAAAAATGTTAGTCATGTTTTTAAAAGCAATGGTGAAAAAACTAAATTTTGCCTCTCAATAATTTTTTTACTGAAATAGGAGAACGAATTAAAAAAACATTCTAAATACCAACGATTTTACTAACTGCTCACAAAATCTATATAATAGCAACTCGTTGTTTCTTATTCCTGTCATAGAACCAGAAATCCATCAAATTATTATGAATTTAAATAAAGATGCTACTCCAGGACAAAATTTCAGTGAGAGATCTACATGAGTTAGTCAATATTATAACCCCATCTTTAGTGAAACTGATAAAAGAAAGTTTCACTAATGGTATATTTCCTGATTCGTTAAAAAAAGCATAATTACTATTTCTTTTAATGAATTTACTCCACGCTTTATATTTTCTATATCTGAATTTTTTAAGATGGGGACTATTGTCAATAACTAATGGAACAAACAGTAAAATAATGTCAAAAATGAAAAATCATAAGAAGTAAGATAATTATTAATAGTATCAAAATTGGCTTTGAAAAATTTAAAACGATACGAAAGTGCTGAATCAATATTTGCAGGTATAAGAAAACAAATAGAAAAATAAATTGGGGGAAGATAACCGTCAATTTCAATCAGAACGCTTGGATAATTAATAAAATCAACAAATTAAAGTTAATAACAGATTAAATAACAGTTAAAGTTAAATAACAGATCTAACTGCCTATCACGATTATTAAAAATCGAAGATACTTCTTGAAAATTAAGAGAATTAAAAAAATAAATTATAAAGTACACAATATTACTAAATAAATCGTATGGAATCAAGTAGGAATAGAATGTGGAATCCATTATGTGGAATCCATTTAATATTGGGCAAATTAAAGTCACTGCATATAATTATGTCATCATTAATATTAAATTTACTAACTAATAACTCAATTTCTATTATATAATTAGTATACTTCAATATTAGATGCCGGAGGAATATAAAAATTAATTATAATTACGTTTTTTGAATCTAATTCAATTTTAACAGTAATTAATTCAATAATATCAGTAGAATCGCACTGGGAAAGTAACAATCGCGAAGAACAGAAAATATTTTTAACAGCTATCAATGCACCACCACCATTAGGAACCTTATGAGCTAAAGAAGATTCATATCAATTTTTCCTATATACAGTGTAAGAAGAAGGGAAAAACAAGATGATTTATTGAAAAAGTGAGTCATGTTTCAGCCAAAACAAATAGATCAAAATCTAAAATTGTAGAATTCAAGAAAACTTTTTTAGTTTTGGTACGTAACCCTCGTACACTTTGATAATAAATATTTAATTTATAAGATTCAATATTAGAAGTGGGTTTAGTTCACGGGTTCGAGTACCTGCCATTCAACTTCTTCTTTTATATGAAAATTACATTAACATCTAATAAAGCGGCTGGGTGGCACAGTGGTTAAGTGCCGACCTTTCATGCGAAAGCCCTAAGTTCGAATCCTAGTGGAAGTGCATAATTAAATATAATAAACAGTATTATAACAATATTTTTTTTTATATCCATCACCAATGAAATAGTAAAAGGGTATGTTAACTTTATGGTGTTTGTAACCGCTTGAAAGAAGCGATCTAGATATGTAAAAGTATAAATATTTGTGATCATCGCGATCTCTTGAGTCGATATAGCCATGTCCGTCCTTCTGTAGGCACGATAACTCAAAAACTAATTGAGCTATCTTAATGAAATTTTAACTGTAGGTTACCAGCACTTAACACAAGACGGGGATTGCATATGCGCAAAATTGGCCCATGGGTTCGGATTCTGGACCTTTAAATCGTTTTAAGGGCTAGCTAACATAAAACAAAATCAGTATAACTCAAAAACTAATTGCGCTCCCTTCATGAAATTTGTGCTGTAGGTTACCAGTAATAAAAAATAACAGGGATTGCGTACGGTCGAAGTCGGACAATAGGTTTGGATGCTTGAACTTTTCCATTGGATTTATGCCAAAAGAGCATAATTCCGAAACCAATGAAGATTGAACCTCCAAATTTCGTATCACGGTATTCCTTCCTATTCTTTTAGTGTCCCCAAAATTTGGAACTAATTGGAGAAGTGGTTCGAGGACCATCCCCACAGTTCCGAAGACCTTAAAACATATAAGTTAATATTGTTGATGTTTTACTCCCGAAAAAAAAATTTTATTATTGATTGTAATTTTTTATAAATAATGAAAAAATAAAAACCCAAATTTTTGTTTTATATTCAAAATTATTAGTATTTTATTCAAACGCTTCTTTTTAAGGTTAAAATCTAATTAAAAAATAATTTTTTTAATTTTTTTTTAAATTTGTTACTCTACCTGTGTTTTATGCTGACTCGCGTGTTGATGCAACGTGACTTTTTTGGTGTGAAAATGTGGTGAAGTTAGTTCACATGGAAATTATGAAATTTGATGACATGGTCAATCTCAATTATTGTTTTTTATATGAAATTTGATGATTACGAAACTGTGAAATCTATTAACTTTGTTATTCGTTAACCCATTTGTTAACTCCTCCCCTCTTAAGACCAAATGTCCCCAGTTGGCTACTTGCAATAATATTTCTCTGCCACACATGGTTTTATTTGTGATGATGTTTTAATGGCAGTGGGGCTCTGACCTTTTCTGAATTTTATTTTTGATGTTGATTAATAACGGTTTTTGTTTATCGGTAAATTTTCTTATTGTTTTTTTTCATTTGCTGTCTCCCTTTCTGGCGCGTTGTTAATGATTAATTTGGTTCGTTTCTTCTGCCATAAATATGGATACGGGTCCATAATTTATGATACGCTCAATGAATTTTTCGGTCTTTAATGTTTCGATCTCTTTAATATTATTTATGTGGATTTCCTTAAGTAAATCTAATGATAGATGTTGATGTAATTTGCTCTTTGTAAGTTGCGCATGTAGAAGTACTGGCCATATTTTTACGGTAGATGTTTCATTTGGTGTGAACGTTTGACTATTGATTCGTAACGTGGCATTGTGAAATTTTATGAGATAAGATCCGTTGAGAGTTTAATGTTCTTTGTTAATTGTAATTGTACCATTAAACTGATTTAGTAAGATCAGCCCGTTCTCTCTTTCGTCCACTGATTGTATGTGATGGTTGTTAACAAGGTCGCATGTAGAGTCCTTCCTTCAAGTGAACTTTTAAAACAGGAAGAGTTTCTTAAATTATCAAGATTTTTTTGTTTACAAATTGATATGTTATTTACATTTTTAAAGGTTTTTCAATTCCATATAATTCAAATTCGTTTAACAATATTTCTTGGTTACTTATTTCTACATTCAAAGTTTTGTTCAGATCATATCCAATAAAAAAATATCGTAAAATTGTTTAATTATATCGTAATAGTTTATGTTTAATTATATTATGATTAAAGAAACTGAAGCCTAGCTTAAAATAAAAACTCGGTGAATGCCCTATACTCCTTAAAGAAGTGGAAAAGGAATAAAACAAAACTTATTTTTACAATATTATTCTTGATTTTTATTGGTTTAATTAATAATTTTTTAATTAAAGGTATTTTTATAAGATAGAATAAGCAAGTTCCATTTGTAATTATTTTTATTTTTGAAAAGTCAAGCGCTTCTTCAGCGTTAGTACACGGAAAATTTTCATCATCTAATACTTGAGTGAGAATTTAAATTTCTGATTTAGATAACAAAATAGGGTTTATGATACCATTTTTAGCCCAATGAATGGCATATTTCAGGTTTATTATCTCTTCTTTTATTAATTTGAGTTTGTATTGAATTTTAAGAATGTGTTGATTAATTAGACTATTTTCCTCTTTAATATTTTCCAGAATTTGGTTAGTAATTTGGGTAATGTTAGTAATTCTATCGTTGAAGGTTTTGTTTATTTTCATTTTATTGTTTGTTTGTTGTGCATATTTTCCTTGATCATGACGAAATCGGCGTGGTCTGGTGATCAGCTATCCATTTTCATATGCTGCCGAGGAAATTAAGTGACCTGTGCATGCTGTGATTTGAATTGAATTCGTCAAAGAAATCTCTATTTCTTGAATTTCATGCTGTAGATATGAGTATAGTGGATGTAATTTCGTTAGACAGAACTGACACTATTTCGATTATGGTACTTTGAAAAATTGTGAGATCCGTTATGTGTATGTATTATCCTGTGCTGTCCTTCTTCTATTTTTGCTTCTCCAGTTTCTATGGCAATTTTGTAGGATCCTGTGTATTCCAGTATTTGAACTTCCGCTAAATCTCCAATTACTAGGAACCTGAAATGTAAAAGGGCTAAAACATAAAATAAAAGTTTTTAGTGGACAAAAGAAAGTGTAATTAGTGGTTGCAATTGTATTCGTTTACCGCTCTTTGTATTAACTCCTTGAAGTTTCGGTTGTTCCTTTCTGATTTAAGGCATGTCATGATTTCAGACAACGTTGAATGAAACCTCTCCACTTGGCCATTTATTTCACTTTTATATGGTGGTACGTAAAATCATAAGTAAACTTTAATCTTCATTTCATCCTCCATCATGGCCTTGATGGTTGCGGATTTTACAGATTTTTCATTGTCAATAACTACATATTCAGGTACGCCGTAATACAACAGAATATCTCTTAGTGCCAACCTCATATCTTCAATTTACCTAAATTTTTTTACTCTTACCTGGGTGAATTTGGTAAGTTTATCTATATCAGTGATAGACAATTTTGACTCTTTGGAAAATATGTCTATATTCAAAGTGTGACCACATAAATTGAAATTGGAGTCTTTTGTATTTCTAGTCCATGAGGATGCCTGTCGTATTTAATTACTTTACAAAAAGAGCAACTTTTTACAACGTCATTGATTTTTCTTACCATATTCGGGAAGTAGTAGTTCTGAATAATGTGAGCTTTATTTTCTGTTGTGTTGCGGTGAACATGTTTGTTTGTAATAATAATTATTTCCTTTTCTTCAACTTCATTCGAGATATCTTTGACTATTGATCGGGTGAATTTGATTTTGTAATTTCCGAAATGTGTAACATAAATTTTTTGAATTTATCCCATAATATGTTTCCGTGTTTTAATTACGTTTAATAAGTTTGGGTTCTGATATTTTTGTAAAATATAGATCAGGTCTCTGTCCGAAAAATGCGAGTTATAATGTCTCTGTTAAAGTTTGGCAAAGGCTGAAATAACTTGTAGTCTCCATCAACGCCTTGTTCTAATATGATCTAATTTCGAAATTCATTTATAGGCGAATCGATAAATTGGATGTAATTATGGGAGGAACATTCGGCGCTGTGCTGAATAACGAATAAGTTGTAGATTTGCGATTCTTTTGTGAGTCTAGACAATGTGTCGGCCACTACATTAGTGCAGCCTGGTTTATATCATGTCTCATGGTTGAATTCCATAATTATATCCTTCCACCTCTTCATCTTGCTGTTGGAATTCCTGTTGCTCAGAGCGTATGTTTGGGGCTGGTGGTCAGTGAAAATCAACACTTTTCTAGCTCCATTAAAATAATTTCTCAAGGAGGTTAAGGCCCAAACAATAGCGAGCAACTCATTTTCATTAGTCGCGTAGGATTCTTTGGTTTTTGATAGCGTTCTGGACAAGAAGGTGATTGGTCTTTTGCCTTGGGAAAGGACTACTCAGAATGCATAATTCGAAGCATCTGTTGTCAGCTCGAATTCTTTTACAAAATCTGGGTAGCTTAATACTGCTTCCTCGGAAATTAATGCGTTTTTCAATTGAAGGGAAGATTCTTTCGCTTCATCGTTTAATATTATTGGAGTATTTCGAAACTGAGTTTTGGACACACGTCCTTCCTATCCTCTTAAAAGGTATGTCAGGGGTTTCGCGATTTTTGCGTAGTCGTGGATGAGTCTCCTGTAGTACCCTGACATTCCTAGAAAGGACCTCAGCTATTTCAAATTCCTTGGAATTGGCATGTCGCAAATCGTTTGAATCTTATTTGTTAATTCCCCTTTCTGTCACAATAAACCCGAGGAATTCCACGTCGCCAAGCATAATTATATCGTCTATATAGATGTAGCATTTAGTACCGATGTGCTCACTCAAGATATCATCGAGGGCCCTTTGAAATACCGTTCCTACGTTCCCTACAATACCGTCAAATAGTGTTAAATTTGGTAGGATACAAAATTAAATTTTCTTCATTTCGGGGTGGAAGATGTTTATGAAGGCATGATGTGTAACCGCAATATTGCCTCCAATGGAACTTGCTCCAAATGGTTTTTTTTTTTTGGATTTTAGGCTTTCATTTAGGATTGGGTTTTTTACTAATCGGGAATGTATGTAGTTTTTATTGGAGCCCGTAAAAGCCAAAAAAGAATTATTGTCGGTTTTGTTAGAGTTGTCAATGTTTTTTTTATCCTATCTCAGTTTATTTTCTTCCTTTTTGCCATAGGGTTTGGTGTAGGTTATTCTTTGGGTCTTATTATTATCTTGGGCTTGATTTGCATAGGGTCTTTTGTTATTAAAATTTCTCGTTTGCGGATGACCGGTATGGTTAAAGCTTCGAATTGTTGTGATCTGCTTGCAGGTTTTAATTTGGTTTGCACATTGTGTGGATTTACTTCTGTTATGCAAAGCTTGAGACAGATCTTGCGGGTGCTTTACCTCTAAAAGTTCAGGTAGGTTGCCGTTAAGCCCTTGCGAAAAAGTGTCCAGTGCCTTTCCTCTATATATTTTTGCCAAGGTAGAATATGTTTCTTGAGACAAGTTCATACACGCGTTTTTCTCCAATATTAAGGTTAAAGTTTGATAAACCTCCTTATAAAAATCTTGTAAGAGTTACATATTCCATTGACCTCTTAAAACTAAACTTAACTTCCAATTCACTTTAAGCGAATTCATTACATTTCATTTAAATTAAAAAACAATAAAACAAAATTTAGATTCTAATTTTTTAACTTAAATTTTTATTAAACGTTTTAACTCCAATTTGGAATTAAAACGTGTAAAATGCAAAATAAGCACATTTCATTTTTCATTTAACAAATAACGAACTACGTTGCAAACAAGTTAACTGTACTTTATTTTTGAACTAAACTAAATAAAGCTGCAAAGGTCAGCATTTTTATAAACTAATTCATATTATGTGATGTTTCCATTTGAAACTCAAATTCATTCTTACCATTGCATTAAAAGACTAAACCTGTGAAATAAATTATAAAGTAAAAGTTTTAAATAAAATTATTAAATTATAAAATAAAAATTATTAAATTAAAAATTTACTAGTAACGTCCTGTGCTCGAAATTCGAGCTTTTTGTGCTTCTAAATTTACATAAAAAATCCGTTTTGTATAATTTATATTAGACTAATATTATAAGAAACTTATTTTTTTATACCCGTATGACTATATAGTCAAAGGGTATAATAAATTTGCCATTACGTTTGTAACGCAGAGAAGGAAGGGGGGGGGGGGGCATTACTCTACACCTAATGAAGCTGGGTGTCTGATATTTTGTCAAAAATAGTTTAGTGTAATGGCCAAAGTTACTGCAAAATTTGGTTGGTCTACTGCAGTGGGTTCGAGTAGCTGCCATACAACTTCTTATTTTATAAAAAATGGTTCTGAATTCTTTACTTTACTTTATATTATACCTATTTGTATAGAAACAAGTAAAGAAACAGTCAGTCGGTGCAACCGACTTAGAAATACCCTACACCTATTTGGTTCAAATTAAAGGACATATCCATAAGTCATTTTAACACCATAAAAGCTGTTATTAATTTGATCGTAAGACATAGCTAACCAAATTAACTTTATAATACTAAAAACATTTTCTAATTACACTATCTATTAAAAAATATTACAAATTCTTACCAATTTATCTATTTAAAAATATTAAAAAACAAAAAAACTTGAAATAAATGAAAATATATTTATTCCAATTCAATTACAAAATGAAAAAATTCTAATTATTAAATTTTGTGATAAAAAGATAATCAAAGCATAATATATTTAATAATCCAGATTTTTAAAAATTGCAATTATTTTAAATGGTTAGTTTATATACCTAATAGAAAAGCTTATAAACGCAAAATATGCAATAAATGTATTTCTAAAATACAATTACAAATTTAGACCTTTTCATATAATTCATTTAAATATTAAAATAAATTTTATATAAATGCAGCAAATACCTTTGAACCACTACAATTAAGTCTAGATTTCGGAGACACATAGGACATAGGAAATATATTCCTTGGCTTTGAAATTAAACTCGACCACAACCAATTCCCATGGTACTTTCATTACTAGTAACCTAGAGTTTAAATTTCATCAAAATACCGGCAATATTTTTTGAGTTATGGTGTTTTTAAGATATATGTTTGTTAGTCCTTGAACTTTTCAAGGGTTCCAGAACCCGAAATTATGGTACGATTTCGCCCATATGCAGTTCCGTCATACTTTCAATACTAGTTAACCCTTGTACACAATTGGAACGTTCTATCTGAACATATTATAGGAATTTTCAATTATTTTGAATGTATGTTTTTTAAAAAAAAAAAATTTTATTTTAAATTATTTTATTTTGAAAACTTAATCGTAGCAACATCAGAAAAAACAATTACAATATTTTTATACGCTTTGTCAAATTTTAAAATTTTAAATTCCGAAGTACAGTACATAACATACCTACTTATTTCAAAATTTTTTGACAGAAACTGCACGCCGTATGCATTTATTCTGGTTGATTCCTAATGAACACATAATTTTTCCTAAAAAATGTAATTTTTTTGTTTCTGCAAACATACTATAGGTATTTCAATTATTTTGAATATATGTAAAGTATTTTTTAAAAATATATAGGTATTTTTAAAAACAATATTATTTTAAAATATTTTATTTTTAGAACAATAACAACATAAGAAAAAACAATAACTTTTTTATATGCTTTGTCAATGTTTAAATTTTAAAAATTCGAGGTACAGTAAGTTATTCTCATGTAATATCATGTACTTAACTACTGATTTAAAACTTTTTGTTAGCAATTATACACCATAAGCGTTGATTTTGGTTAGGCCCAAAGGAACAAATCATTTAAATTGAAAATTATTTTTTTAAGAAAGATTTTTCGTTTTTAATTTTTTGCAAACATATTTCAATTATTTTGAATAGGTATATGTTTTAAAAAAAATTATTTTAAATAAATATTATTTTAAAATTTAATTGTAGCAACATAAGAAAAAACAATTACAATATTTTTATACGCTGTGTCAATTTTTAAATTTTAAAACTCCGAGGTACAGAACGTCGCGTATGTTTTCATGTAAATTTATTTACATAACAACTTATTTCAAAATTTTTTGACAGAACTGAACACCGTACATGCTGAATTTGGTTGATCCATAAGTAACAAATCATTTTTCTTAAGAAATATTATTTATCAGAAGTCGGTTTTTTATTTTACAAAAAACTTAACAAAAACCAACAACAATATACGATTTAAAAAAAAAAAAATTTTAAGCAAGCGAAATTCGTTTACTACGACGAATATTTTCCGTATCCATCATGGTAATTTTAACCGAAAAGTACTGTAGTTTGTTTTCTACAGTACTTTTCGGTTAAAATTACCATGATGGATACGGAAAATATTCGTCGTAGTAAACGAATTTCGTTTTAAAAGAATGCTGTGAATTTTGAAAAATTAGTATAAGACTTGAACATTGTAGAATGTGCTGATTCTAGAATGGACACTTCGAACTCATTTGCTAAAATTTTATTTGATGTGTCAGCCTCAAGTCTATGTATATTGTATAGTGCTTTTTCTTCTAATGAAATTTTTTTTGTATTTTTGATGCGTTATTATGATTTTTTTTATATTCAAAAATAAATAAAAAAATACTAAATTAATCACGAAGCAACATAATTATATATAGTAATTTTAAATAAAAGAAATATCAATGTAATAAAAAACTTTCATTTTTAGGTAAGATTTATCTTTGGCAAAAAGTGTAAAGTTTATTATAATTAAAATTGCACCGAGTTCGTTATAAATGAAAACTACTGTATAAACCAAATGTATTGCTTTCATTTCGAGCAGAACTCATTTTTTTCGTTCACTTTTTAAGATAAAGAAAAAACAAAAAAAAAATTTTTAAAAAATTTAAATCTCCTTGTTTATTGAGTATTTGAACTAAACAAAAAAAAGAAAGATATACATAAGTCGGCGCCTATAATCTTTTGAATTAGAGTTATCTGCGAGTTACAACCGAAAATGAATTACATTTACACAGAAAGTCGGCGTATAATATTAGAGTCATAAGCCTCAACTTTTAACCGCGTGACCGTTAAATTCAAAATTACGTTAAATTAAAGACAGGTTTTCACACGAAAAAACGCAATATTCTTAAAAAAAAATTTCATTGTCCTTTGAAAACAAAAACAAGTAAAGAAACAGTCAGTCGGTGCAACCGACTTAGAAATACCCTACACCTATTTGGTTCAAATTAAAGGACATATCCATAAGTCATTTTAACACCATAAAAGCTGTTATTAATTTGATCGTAAGACATAGCTAACCAAATTAACTTTATAATACTAAAAACATTTTCTAATTACACTATCTATTAAAAAATATTACAAATTCTTACCAATTTATCTATTTAAAAATATTAAAAAACAAAAAAACTTAAAATAAATGAAAATATATTTATTCCAATTCAATTAGAAAATGAAAAAATTCTAATTATTAAATTTTGTGATAAAAAGATAATCAAAGCATAATATATTTAATAATCCAGATTTTTAAAAATTGCAATTATTTTAAATGGTTAGTTTATATACCTAATAGAAAAGCTTATAAACGCAAAATATGCAATAAATGTATTTCTAAAATACAATTACAAATTTAGACCTTTTCATATAATTCATTTAAATATTAAAATAAATTTTATATAAATGCAGCAAATACCTTTGAACCACTACAATTAAGTCTAGATTTCGGAGACACATAGGACATAGGAAATATATTCTTTGGCTTTGAAATTAAACTCGACCACAACCAATTCCCATGGTACTTTCATTACTAGTAACCTAGAGTTTAAATTTCATCAAAATACCGGCATTATATTTTGAGTTATGGTGTTTTTAAGATATATGTTTGTTAGTCCTTGAACTTGTCAAGGGTTCCAGAACCCGAAACCATGGTACGATTTCGCCCATTAGCAGTCCCGTCATACTTTCAATACTAGTTAACCCTTGTATACAATTGGAACGTTCTATCTTAATATTAAGTTACTAGTTTTATTAATTTCGATGATAAGCTTTTACACATTGGGGGATCTAAGAGAGGTCCTGAACAGCCACTCCAATTAATCCCAAATTAGGGGGGCACGGAAGAAATTGTAAAGAACACCCTGGACCAAATTTGAAGCTTCTACATTTGTTTCAAGTTACTATTTTTATTAATTTCGAAAATATGCTTTAATGTCCTCGGAACTTAGTGGCTGGTCCCCGACCCACTAGTCCAATGAGGCCCAAATTTCAAAGACACTTACGAAATAGGAAGGGACAGCCTTATACCAAATTTGGAGGTTATATCTTCATTGGTTTCGGAATTACGCTAGTTTGGCCTAAATTCGATCAAAAAGTTCTCAGTTCCGAACCCATTGTCCAATCCTCACCGTACGTAATCACCGCCGTAGTTTCATTACCAATAACCTACAGCACAAATTTCATGAAATAGGGTCATTAGTTGTTGAGCTATCGTGATTTTTAATATATGTTCGTTATCCCTGACACCGATCTGACCAATGGCGTAGTGGTAAAGACGCCGCCTTTCATGCGAACCCCGGTCAGATCATATCTAATAAAAAAATATCGTAAAATTGTATAATTATATCGTAATAGTTTATATCGTAAATAAGATTTAATAAAAATATATAAATAATTCTTGTGTAAGATAATAGATGGCGCACAAAGTTAACATTTGTGCATTCATATTACATAACCTTATACAATAGCTACAGCCGAGTAATCAACGGCTTAGTGAATATTATGATTAAAAAGAAACTGAAGCCAAGTTTAAAATAAACTTGGTGAATGCCCTATACTCCTTAAAGGAGTGGAAAAGGAATAAAAAAAAATAAAAAAAAAAAAAAAATCCCTGACACCGACTAAAAGGTCCAGAATCCGAACCGTTGGGCTGATTTCGTCCTTATACAGTCCGCGCTGTACTTATAGTACTAGTTAATCCTTGTACACAATTTCAACGGTCTATCCTAATTTTAAGTAACTATTTTTAGTAATTTCGTTTATAAGCCTTTTGAACTTGGGAGGTCTGAGAGTGGTACAGAACCACCACTCCAATTGATCCCAAATTAGTGGAACACGCAAGAGATAGTAAAGAACACCCCTGTGGCAAATTGGAAGCTTCTACATTTTTTCAAGTTGTTATCTTTATTAATTTTAAAGATATGCTTTAAGGTCTTCGAAAATGTGCGGCTGGTCCCCGACCCAGTACTCCAATGGGACCCAAATTCACAAGACACTTAGGAAATAGAAAGGGACACCCTAATACCAAATTTGGAGGTTCTGTCTTCATTGGTTTCGGAATTATGCTCGTTTGGCCTAAATTCGATCAAAAAATTCTAGGTTCCGAACGCATGCTCCAATCCCGATCTTACGCAATCGCCGAAGTAGTTTCATTACTAGTAACCTACAGCACAAATTTGATGAAGATAGCGTCATTAGTTGTTGAGTTATCGTGATTTTTTATATTTGTTCGTTAGCCCTGAAACCGATTAAAAGGTCCAGAATCCGAACCCATGGGCTGATTTCGCCCATATGCAATCCCCGCCGTACTTTCAGTCCTAGTAAACATTTAAAATTTCATCGAGATAGCTCCTTTATTTTTTGAGTTATCATGCCTACGGACGGACGGACGGACGGACATGTCTATATCGACTCAGGCGGTCACGCTGATCACAAATGTATATACTTTTCCATATCTAGCTCGCTTCCTTTAGATGGTTACAAACACCATACCAAAGTTAATATAACCCTTTACCTATTCTATAGGTGTAGGGTATAAAAAACTTTATTTTGGTTGTTGTTTCATAAAAATTGGTCAAATAGTTTACCCAGAAAAAGGATGTTTATATTATGATATAAACCAAATCATTATTAAAATTAAGTTAATGTAAAATAAAAACTTTAAAATAAAAAATTAAAATAAAGTTAGATAAATAAAATTTAAAATAAAAGTGTGTTTTATTTGTGATAATTATTTGGAAATTGAAAAAAACAAGGTAAAAGTAAAAAAATAAATTTGGCGCAGTCGGTAGGATTGCCCAACTAGTTTAACTATAACAATAATAACTTTTAATAAAATTAAAATATAAAAAAAAAAATTTTTTTCAAAACTTTAAAATAAAAAGTTATCAAGAGAAAATTTCAAAGAAAAACAAAACTAGTTTTCTTTTAAAAGAATTTACGGGCAAGAAGCCAGATCTTGTTTATTTCTTAATTAAATTATTTCCAAATTAAAATTAATTAAATAAAAAAAAGTTACAAATAAAAATGGCAGTTCAAGATCAACCAAGAGCAATGATTATAACTCAAGACCTTATAAGTGAGGCAAGAGCTGTCCCTATATTTAAGGGAGACGACTCACATGAATTATCAAATTTTATCCGTGAAGTGGAACAAATCCAGAACTTAGCACCAGATCCAGCATTAAAAGTTTACTTAGAAAATATACTCTAAAATAAAATACAGGGATCAGCAGCGGTAGCAATACGAAGAATCACTAATGCTACATGGTTGGAAATTAAACAAAGCCTGAAAAGATCATTTGGAATACAAGACAGTTATCTAAGGTAAAAGGAAAAGGCTGACTCCATCCAATACAATAGCGTAAGTCAATATTTTTATTCTTTGTTAGATATATTAGATAGTCTCAATCTGAAATACAAACTGGATGATTCAAAACCCATTGAATTAAATCCTAGTAATAATGAAATTTCTATACTTGAAAAATTTTTAAATAAAATTTTTCGTAACGATAGTATGTTTTTGAGAATGAAAAATGTAACCACTTTGGAGGACGCTTATTATGAGCTCCTCCAAACAGGTATAAGTAATTTTGAAAATAAAAATAGCAATTCCTATATAAATTTTTCAAATCATAATAAAAATTATTTGAATAAATTTGCAAATAATAATAATAATTATGGTAATCAATATAAACTAATCTAATAATAACAACTATAATAATAATAATACCAGAAGCGGTAATTTTAATAGAAATAATTATTCTCATAACTATTATAATCGAAATAAAGAGGAACCAATGGATGTGGTTGAACCAATAAATGAACAAAATTTTCATATCGGACGGTTGAAAACAATCTACCGATAGTAGAATTCACAATAAATAATATTAAAATTAGATGTCTAATAGATTCGGGAGCTTCAACCTCTATACTATACAGTAAACTATTTCCTAAAATTAAAAGATCTAAAAATCCAAGAGAAATTGTCACCTTAACGGGAAAAACAAGAATTTTTTACGAAATTATAACGGAAGTTCCATTAGAATTCAATCACGAGGCTGAAATGGTATGGAAATTACTAAAATTAAAAAATAAAAATTTTAAATCCATTTTCGGCCAAAACGTTTTAAGACCTATCGGAGCAAAAATTGACTTTGAAAATGGTAGCATTGAAATCATGGGAAAAACTACTAAGTTTATCAACTCATGTCCATTTTCAGAAATTTATCAATTGTATCCTATTGATTCTAATCCGAACCAAATAATTGATCGAATTAAGACTGACCATATGAATAACGAAGAACTAAAGCATTTAAAAAATATTATATATAAGAATATGGATTTATTTTATAAAGAGGGTGATAGACTTACTCATGTAAAAGAAATTAAACATCAAATCATTACTAATCATAGTCGACCAATTTATTTCAAAATCTACAGTTTTCCTTAAATACACGAACAGGAAGTGCAGAAACAACTATCTGAAATGTTGACTCAAGGTATCATAAAACCTAGTAGTTCTCCTTATAATTCGCCTATATAGGTAGTCCCGAAGAAAGAAGATCGATCTGAAGAACAAAAGTGGAGAATTGTCTTAGACTACAGGAAGTTGAACGAAATCACTGTAGATGACAAATTCCCTATACCAAATATCGATGCTTTGTTTGATAAATTGGGTCGAGTCCAATCCTTCACCATGCTAGATTTGGCTAAGGGGTTTCATCAAATCCTTGTTGATCAGAAAGACCAGCCAAGAAGAGCGTTTTTAACAGCTCAAGGACACTTTGAATATGTCAGGATGCCATTCGGTTTAAAGAATGCTACTGCCACATTTCAAAGAATGATGAACTACGTTCTAAGAGGTTTAATCAATATTTCTTGTATTGTCTACTTGGATGATATTTTAATATTTAGCACATCCATGCAAGAACACACGGAAAATATAAATAGAATTTTAAACAGATTACGCGAGTATAATTTAAAGATACAAATTGACAAATGTTCTTTTTTTTCGAAAAATTTCGAATACCTCGGACATTTATTGACGGATAAAGGAATCAAACAAAAAATTGCACAACCTCTAACTAACAGTTTGAAAAATAACAACAAAATTGATATAAATGATCCCAAATATTGCGAAGCTTTCAGTAAACTTAAGGAATTAATAACAAAAAACCCAATTTTAAAGTATCCCGACTTTAATAAAAAATTTATATTAACAACCGACGCAAGTCAATATGCGATTGGCGCTGTCTTGTCTCAAAATGGACATCCAATCTCATTTGCAAGTCGAATATTAAATGACCATGCAATCCGATATAATATAATAGAAAAAGAATTATTGGTTATACACTACACTACATTTACAATTATGACTGACCACCGGCCTTTAGTTTGGCTCCACTATTTGAAGAGCCAAATTCAAAACTACAAAGGTGGAAAATAAATTAAATGAGTTTGACTTTGACATTAATTACGTGAAAGGTAAAGACAACAAGGTTGCTGACTTCTTAAGTAGAATTGACACTAACAAACATGAAATTTATAATACCAAACAATAAGAAATCAATACAGAAATGACTACAATTCATAGTACAGTCGAAGACTTAAACGACCACGTACCGATTGTAGACAACATTATTAACATATATCTAACACAAATACACCTTGTACAAAATAGAACAAGTGAGTTTGTAATGAAATTTAGGAAGTATAGACAAATTTATATTACAAAAGAAGACCTCGAAAATGAAAATTATGTAAACGACTTACTTAGAAGATTGATAAAAACGGGTACTATAGCAATTTATTCGGAATTAAACGATAATTATTTTAACAAACTTCAGAGAATATTACTAAGTTTATTTAGCAACAATAAAAGAATTAAATTTATAAAATGTTCAAAAAAAGCAGAAGATATTGAAAGTGAGGAAAAGGTCTTAGAAATAATAAAAAATTCTCATCAAAGTAAAAACCATCGCGAAATTTTAGAAAATTTTCGTGAAATTTAAAATTCGTATTATTTTCCTAAACTTAAAGACTTAATTTATAAATACATAAACAATTGTTCAACATGTAACTTAGCTAAGTATGATAGAAACCCCGTTCAATATAAATATAATTTAACTGAAACCCCTAGCGAACCAAATTAAATTATTCACGCCAACGTTTTTTACTTAAAAAAAGAAATATTCCTAACTACAATAGATAGATTTACTAAACATTTAACAATCTCTAAATTATCAGATAGAAATAGTATTACTGAACGTAATTTAACCACGGAAGAAAAAATTCTAAAATCTGTAGAAAATTACAACAACACCGTTCATTCTACAACTGGAGTCAAACCAAACGACTTCATAATGGTAAAATTCCAAATATAGAATCTAACAAAAATAGAATGCAAGAACAAAAAATAAAAATAACAAACAAATTAAATAGCAATAGGAAAACTTTCGAAACACCCGTTCGCAGAAAATATTAATAAAAAACCCTGCAGTAGTTAGATACAAAGAACTCCCTAGGTATAAAATAATTAAATGTAATAAAATAAATAATAAATTAATTGATTCCCAAATAAAAATATTCATCCCAGCTGTATTAAAAGAAAATTTAAATTTTTAGGTACTAGCCACTGTACTAATGATTCTAATATTAATAATAAACCCGTGCAAAGCAATGATTAACGTAAATAAATTGAACACCCAAGCATGTTTTACAGTAATACAATAGGAAAAAGTCGAAATTATCGAAAGTTATAATAAAATCGTTAAAAAAATTAATCTAAACGAAATCGAAAATCTAATAAATACCATAGAAAATCAAATAAATAATACAATCTATTTAAACTACACTAATAAAAATTTATATAACATATTAAAAGATAAAATAAATAAAACTAAACATTCTTTTAAAACTTTAATACCATTAAGATTTAAGAGAGACTTAATTAACGTCGGAGGTTCCTTCCTTAAATGGATTTTTCGCACAATGGACCAAGAAGATAAAATTGAATTAGAAAATCATATTAAAACCATAGATCAAAATAATAGTAATATAATATAAAAAAATTCGAATAATCAAATAAAAATAAACTCGGTACTTCAAGAAAACATTATTACCTTAAAAAAGAATATCCAGCAAAATCATATAATAATAGAAAGAATTTCAAACTATGTTTCAAACGACCACAGAAATATAGTTAACCAACTACAATATCTGCAAATTTTGACTAACATCAATCTCCTAAACGATGAAATCGAAAAAATACAAGAAAATATAATATTTGCTAAACATAAAACAATGATTAGGTCTCTATTAACCCCTGAAGAAATCGATGATTATGAAATTGATATCTTTAAAAATCAAGAATTTAAAAGTTCAGTAGCCCTTAGTAACAAAACATTACTTTTTGTAATACAAATCCCAAAATTAAGTAAAGAAAACGCGAACCATTTTAAGATAATTCCAATTCAAAATTTCAACAAGTTTCAATAAATATAATGGATGTTATAATTTTTCGCAACAAAACATATTATCAAAACGAAGAAAAATATGAAAAAAAATTACAGTTAGTTGCAAAATGCGTTTCAAGTCTATTAATTAATAAAACTAACGATTTTTTTCTTCCTTTACATTTATTTCAAAACACGAATAATAATTAGAGATTACAAGTAAAAGTAAAAGTAAAATTACAGATACAACTATAACCTCTACAATACACGTATTTTCAATAAATGCCGCTACTGTCGGCGCATAGGGCGGAAACAAAGTCCTTCCATCTATCTAGATCTTGTACTATTCGCCTGACTTCTGCCCAACTCTGCTGCCGGGACTCTGCTAAGACCGTTCTGACCCAGGTGTTGCGTGGTCTTCCGCGTCTTCGTTTTCCCTTAGGATTCAATTGAAACGCCTGCTTGCTAATATTATCGTCCGGCTTCCGAAGGGTGTGGCCTATCCACCGCCATTTTCTACATAGGATTTCTGTTGCTATTGGTTTGCTAATATTCTGCATATTCTCCTCAGACACCTATTAACAAAAGTCTGTAGTTTTTTCGATATGTTCTCTGTGACCTTCCAGGTTTCGCAAGTGTATAGTAGAACTGGTTTAACGCTCGAGTTGGATATTTTTAGTTTGTTTTTTCTACTAACGTTTCTACAGCGCCAAACGTTACTAAGTTTATGATAAGCATGCCTGGCCTTATTTATCCGGGACGATATGTCCTCCTCCGCGCAGAGCGGTCCCTTTGTTATCATGCTTCGCAAATAGCAAAATTCCTCGTCGATTACTACAGATTTGTTGTTAATATCAATTGTCAGTGGTGTCTGGATACTAGATACTAGTTTTTATTAGTTTATTCTATTATAAAAGAATACAAAGAAGAATTAGCTGAAAATCTCACTAAATTGGTCATTGTCTTTGCAACAAGGTATTATACCAGATGTTATGAAAATTACCGATAATTAAGGGAAATTACCAATAATTAAGGTTATACCAATAATTAAGGGAAAGGAAGCTAATAACGATATGAATAATTATAGACCGATTTCTATTTCATCAGCATTAAGCAAAATTATGGAAACATATGTAAATGAACAACTTACTGAATACCTACAACAAGAAGAATTAATGATCAAGAGACAATATGGCTTTAAAAGAAAATCTAACACGCAAACAGCTCTATTTGACTTAATATCCACAGTACATAAAAATATAGATGATGGTAAAAAGTGTGCAATTATGTACTTCGACGTCCAAAAAGCCTTTGACTCAGTGGACAGAAAGACCCTATTGAGAATACTTGATGAGCATGGCATTATGGGTTCAGAGCTAAACTGGTTTAAAAACTACTTATCAAATAGGCTGCAGTATGCTGAATGCGAAGGAACAAAGAGTAGCGTTATGATAAATAGATCTGGAGTTATACAATGAAGCTCTCTAGGACCGACTTTATTCTCATGTTACATAAGTAGTCTACCTAACATTAATATTTCTGGAATGCCTTTCATATTTGCGGATGACCTTACAATAATGTACACAGAAAAAACTTTTGAAAGTCTAGAAGTAAGTATCAATCAGGATTTAAAAATTGTTGGTGAAGGGATGGAAAAGCATAAATTGTCACTTAATTTACAAAAAACAAAATATACCCTGTTCATGGCGAAACCAACAGATAATATCAGTGTACACTATAACAGCTACAAAATAGAAAAAATGACACAATATAAATACTTGGGGGTCATTATAGACAGTGAATTATGTTGGAGTCCGCAAATAAAAGAAAGCAAGAAGAACTGCAGGAGTATTTAAGCATATAAACAAAAGAGTGCCAAACAACTTGAAAAACGCAATATATTATAGCATGTTTCACAGCTCGATTTCATATGCAATACAAATTTGGGGCAATACATATAATAAGGAACTAAATGCTGTGCAGAGACTGCAAAACAAAGCCATAAAAAACCTCTACGGATATCACAATAGAACTTCTACCAAGTATATACATAGAGAACAAAGTATTTTACCACTAAAGCTTTTAATAAAGTGTAAATTAATTACACAAATACACATGATCAGGATTAATAAAATACACTCCAACACTATTCCTACACTTAACAATCAGCAACATGCATACAATACTAGAAGAGCAGGAAACATCAGGGTGATGTCATCTAAAAAAAGATTCTGTGGTATGGATGCTGTTTATAAACTGCATACAAAATGTACAACGAGTGGGACTCGGAATTTAAAAAAATAAAGAATGAAGATGAATTTAAAAGAAAAATAAAAAATATGTTGTTAGATGAAATTTAATAATTAAAAATATAATATATTATGAACCTGAGTTGTAAAATAATAATCAGGGATTAACTTCACTATATAAGAAAAATGTAATATTTTATAATTCTTATATTTTTTAATCATAATTATATTTCTTAGTGACATGATCTTTCAATTACTAAATGATAAATGATAAACTTGAATTTAACTTGAATTTATACAAAAAATTTTTAATTTTAAATTAGCTTATATACATTTTTAGCTGTTATTTTTTTTAACAGTTTTTAGTTTTTTTTCTTTTTGTATTGTTGTTATGTTGTATGTTTTTTTTTTTTGATTCAATTTGAATGACATATTAGTAATAAGTTTGTAACACTCTATAAGAGCGAATGAGCTTTCTTTCTGAGATTTTTTGAAATAAATAAATAAAATAAATAAAAAAATCCAACATTTTTAGCATTAATAATAAGTTTTTCTAATTTTGAGCTAATACATGCTAAAATGTGCGACATTTATTTATTTATTTATTTATTCCGAGCTTAATTCAAGCAAGTTACAAAATTTATATTAAATTAATAAACTAAATTAAACATTAAAAAAACAAAAAAGAAAGTAAAGATTATATAAATTAATAATTTAATAATTAATTTTACATAAAAACAAGTAAAGAAACAGTCAGTCGGTGCAACCGACTTAGAAATACCCTACACCTATTTGGTTCAAATTTAAGGGCATAAGTCATTTTAACACCATAAAAGCTGTTATTAATTTGATCGTAAGACATAGTTAACTAAATTAATTTTATAATACTAAAAATATTTTTTAATTACACTATCTATTAAAAAATACTACAAATTATTACTAATTTATCTATTTAAAAATATTAAAAAACAAACAAACTTGAAATAAATGAAAATATATTTATTCCAATTCAATTACAAAATGAAAAAATTCTAATTATTAAATTTTGTGATAAAAAGATAATCAAAGCATAATATATTTAATAATCCAAATTTTTAAAAATTTCAATTATTTTAAATGGTTAGTTTATATACCTAATATAAAAGCTTATAAACGCAAAATATGCAATAAATGTATTTCTAAAATACAATTACAAATTTACACCTTTTCATATAATTCATTTAAATATAAAAATAAATTTTACATAAATGCAGCAAGTACCTTTGAACATAGCTGAACCACTACAATGAAGTCTAAATTTCGGGGACACATAGGAAATAGGAAATATATTCGTTGGCTTCGAAATAAAACTCGACCGTAACCAATTCACATGGTACTTTCATTACTAGTAACCTAGAGTTTAAATTGCATAAAAATACCGGCATTATCTTTTGAGTTATGGTGTTTTTAAGATATATGTTTGTTAATCCTTGAACTTGTCAAGGGTTCCAGAACCCGAAACCATGGTACGATTTCGCCCATATACAGTCCCGTCATACTTTCAATACTAGTTAACCCTTGTACACAATTGTAACGTTCTATCTTAATTTTAAGTTACTAGTTTTATTAATTTCGATGATTAGCTTTTACATATTGGGGGGTCTAAGATTGGTACTGAACCACCACTCCGCTTGATCCCAAATTAGGGGGGCACGCTAGAAATAGTAAAGAACACCCTGGGCCAAATTTGAAGCTTCTACATTTGTTTCAAGTTACTATCTTTATTCATTTCGAAAATATGCTTTAAGGTCCTCGGAACTGAGTGGCTGGTCCCCGACCCACTACTCCAATGGGGCCCAAATTTCCAAGACACTTAGGAAATAGGAAGGGACACCCTGATACCAAAATTTCCAGGTTCTATTTTCATTGGTTTCGGAATTATGCTAGTTTGGCCTAAATTCGATCAAAAATTTCTAAGTTCCGAACCCACTGTCCAATCCTCACCGTACGTAATCACCGCCGTATTTTCATTACCAATAACCTACAGCACAAATTTCATGAAGATAGCCTCATTAGTTGTTGAGTTATCGTGATTTTTTATATTTGTTCGTTAGCCCTTCGATCGATTAAAAGGTCCGGAATCCGAACCCTTGGGATGATTTCGCCCTTATACAGTACGCGCTGTACTTATAGTACTAGTTAACCCTTGTACACATTTGAACGGTCTATCTTAATTTTAAGTAACTATTTTTAGTAATTTCGATTATAAGCCTTTAAAACTTGGGAGGTCTGAGAGGGGTACTGAACCACCACTCCAATTGATCCCAAATTAGAAGAACACGCAAGAGATAGTAAGGAACACCCTTGTGGCAAATTGGAAGCTTCTACATTTTTTCAAGTTGTTATCTTTATTAATTTTAAAGATATGCTTTTAGGTCTTCGGAAATGTGTGGCTGGTCCCCGACCCACTACTCTGATGGGGCCCGAATTCCCAAGACACTTTGGAAATAGGAAGGGGCGCCCTGGTACCAAATTCGGAGGTTCTATCTTCATTGGTTTTGGAATTATGCTCGCTTGGCCTAAATTCGATCAAAAAGTTCTAGGTTCCGAACCCATGGTCCAATCCCGACCTTACGCAATCTCCGAAATAATTTCATTACTAGTAACCTACAGCACAAATTTGATGAAGATAGCGTCATTAGTTGTTGAGTTATCGTGATTTTTTATATATGTTCGTTAGCCCTTCGATCGATTAAAAGGTCCAGAATCCAAACCCAAGGGCTGATTTCGCCCTTATACAGCCCGCGCTTTACTTATAGTACTAGTTAACCCTTGTACACAATTTGAACGGTCTATCTTAATTTTAAGTAACTATTTTTAGTAATTTCGATTATAAGCTTTTAAAACTTGGGAGGTCTGAGAGGGGTACTGAACCACCACTCCAATTGATCCCAAATTAAGGGAACATGCAAGAGATAGTAAAGAACACCCTTGTGGCAAATTGGAAGCTTCTACATTTTTTCAAGTTGTTATCTTTATTTATTTTAAAGATATGCTTTAAGGTCTTCGGAAATGTGTGGCTGGTCCCCGACCCAGTAGTCCAATGGGACCCAAACTCCCAAGACACTTAGGAGATAGGAGGGGGCACCCTGATACCAAATTTGGAGGTTCTATCTTCATTGGTTTCGGAATTATGCTCGTTTGGCCTAAATTCGATCAAAAAGTTCTAGGTTCCGAACCCATGGTCCAATCCCGACCTTACGGAATCCCCGAAGTAGTTTCATTACTAGTAACCTACAGCACAAATTTTATGAAGAAAGCGTCATTAGTTGTTGAGTTATCGTGATTTTTTATTATATGTTCGTTAGCCCTTCGATCGATTAAAAGGTCCAGAATCCGAACCCATGGGCCAATTTCGCCCATATGCAATCCCCGCCGTACTTTCAGTCCTAGTAACCTACAGTTAAAATTTCATCAAGATAGCTCCATTATTTTTTGAGTTATCGTGCCTACGGATGGACGGACGGACGGACATGGCTATATCGACTCAGGCGGTCACGCTGATCACAAATATATATACTTTTCCATATCCAGCTCGCTTCCTTTAGGTGGTTACAAACACCATACCAAAGTTAATATACCCCTTTACCTATTCTATAGGTGTAGGGTATAAAAAACAAAAAAGCTTCAATTAAGAAGACAAAGGTCAAAGAATGTAAGTCCAAAAATTTCAAGAACACAAATACAAGTTATTTTTTAATGATTGTTTAGTTTGGGATAAGTTAAAATGGGATTTGTATATATTACAGAGAGACATCATTCTATTAGTTGGTTCATATTTACCATAGTTAGTTCGGTGAAACTGTAAATTAAACAAATTAGCAGATCTTAATCTAGAATGCGAAGAAAAATTAAGTTTAGCGAGTAGTTGAAAAGAAGAAATGTTGCCTTTAATTAATTCAATTAGAAATACAATATCTGCAACTTTACGGCGCATTTCAAGTGTATTGAGATGTATTAAATTTATTCTATGTTCGTAAGGAGGTAATCTAAAAGGGTCCTCCCAAGGAAGAAGACGTAAAGCATACCTGAGAAATTTTTTCTGAACCGATTCAATTCTATTTATATGGACACCATAGAATGGACACCAAACTTGACTGGCATATTCTAAATTAGGTCTAACCAGGTAGGTATAAAAAGATTTCAATACATAAGGGTCTTCAAATTCTCTTGCCCAACGTTTAATAAAACCGAGCATAGAATTGGCTTTATTTAATATATCAGAATAATGAAGTTGAAATGAAAGTTTACTATCAAAGAGTACCCCTAAATCTTTAATTGAAGTGACTTTTGAAATGATTTGATTATTAAAAGAATATACATAAGAAATTTGTCTTAAGCGGCGTGTAAAACTGATTGAAGCACATTTGGTAACATTGAGTTGGAGATTATTGTTGGAACACCAATTGTAAAAACGATTAAGATTAGCTTGTAGGGCTAATGCATCCTCCAAATTTACAATTTTTTTGAAAAGTTTCATGTCATCGGCATAAATTTTAATGTGACTATTAATTATTAAAGAAGAAACATCATTAATAGAAATAATGAAAAGTAAAGGTCCGAGATGGCTACCTTGAGGCACCCCTGTGGGAGCTGCAAATTCAGCAGATATCGAGGATCTAAAAGAAACACTATATCTACGATCAGAGAGGTAGGAATTAATCCAATCTATAAAATAAGTCGGAAATCCTAATTTATTTAGCTTAAAAATAATAACATTATGTGGAAGAAGACCAAAGGCTTTGCTAAAATCTGTATATATTACATCTGTTTGGAAGCCATCTTCCATATTATTAATAAATGTAGATGTAGATTCAACAAGATTAGTAACGGTTGATTTAAGCTTTACAAAGCCATGTTGGAAAGGCGATAAAAAATAAGTTCAATGATCATAAATAGAATCAAATACAATTAGTTCAAAAAGCTTAGGTATAGAAGAAGTTTAGCAATTGGACGATAGTTAGTAACATCGTTTTTAAGATTTTTTTTATGAACTGGCCTAATTATGGCAGTTTTCCAAATAGAAGGGAAGATACCAGAAGCTAAAGAAGAATTAAATAAAGAAGAAAGAGGACCAGATAATGAAGATGAGCATTTATTTAAAAATATGTTAGGGATGCCGTCAATCCCAGGACTAGTGTTACTATCAAGTTTTGTCAAATAGTTAAATACCAAATTAGAGTCAATATGAATATTACCCAGTGTAGTATTAGGAAAGTTTGATAAATGCAAAAAATTATCTTCATTTAACGAAAAAGCGGGCAAAGAATAACTACTTGAGAAGAAATCACGGAAAAATTCTGAAATAACATTAGAATCTATACTACTAGAATTTTTATAATTCATACACATTGGATATTGATCACTTTTTCTTTTGGAATTAACAAATTTCCAAAAGAGTTTTGGATTATTTTTAATATTAAAAGACATGTTTTGCACATAATTAGAATATAAATTATCAGACATTGTTTTAAATTCATTAAATAAATTTATGAAAACATTAAAGTCATAATTATTATTGCTTTTAATAAATTTACGCCAGGCTTTATTTTTTCTATTTTTTAATTTTTTAAGACTTTTAGTAAACCATGGCGGACTGGATTTATAACTATTGTCTACAACTAACGGAACATATTGTGAAATAATAGAATGAACAATTTTATAGAAATGATTAACTGCATCATTTAAATTAAAAGAGGTTAAAAATCATAACAATTTATCAGATTTGTTAGGATTAATTAGTGTTTTAGTATTTGAAATATCAATTGATTTAGAAAAATTAGTAGGAGGTATAGGAAAAGATAAATCAAGTAAATTTGTTAAATTAGATTTAGTGTTTAAAGAGGATTTGTAATTTAATTTAGAATTTCTTATTGTATAACCTGTATTAGTGTCTTGTAAAACTGTTTTCATATTTTTGTTTAGATTACCTTTGGCCTGAGGCTTACTTAATTCAATAGCTGCACCAATTTTATTCCATATATTTACGTTGCTTGGATGTTGTAAAATTCTCATAGAATAAACAGAACCAGAGATAAGAAAGCATAAATATTTCATTTTGTTCTTCTTTATACGGTTAGGTGTTAAATTAGTACACACTACCGAACCAATGTTAAATTCTGCTTTTATAAATTGAGTTAACTTATTTTCATCAAACGAGCAAGGAACGCCCTTTACAAAAGTAGACGAATAGTTACTATCTTTGACGATTGATGATTTATTACAATCCATTAGCTTGGTGATTCTTCCACTCCATTCATCATTAGTCCATTGGGTCCCAAATTTATGTAAAATTGCAAAATCTGTTTGCACGCTTTTAACGCAATTTGTAGGAGAATCAAGTAGTGTATCAACTTGAATTGCCTTATCAAAAGTTTGTATTTTACTGCTATTTTTAGGAACTGCAAAAATTGATGAAGCACTGCTGGAATTAGCTTCTAACGACTTAGAAATATTCTCAAAATTTTTAGTAAATTGAGCAGAAATTTCAGTTAATAGCTCAGTTTTTCAGTCGTTAAACTCATTATTTAATGTGTGATTAGAACCGGTAGATTTCTCCGCCATTGTGTTGCATAATAAATCAAATGATTTAGCCATATCATTGAATGAATTGCGATATGAATCAATTACCAAAATAGCTTTATTTAATAAGCCGGTATTCCTATCATTCATATCAGCTATGGACTTACTAAGGTTGTCGAACATATGTCTTAAAACCGATTCATGATGCTGACAGTCATCACATGTAAACCAATTTTGTAAAGAAGGGTGGTACCAATCCCTACTGGCTCCAATACAAATACCATGTAACTTGCGTTTGCAGAACGCTTTACAAACCACAAAATTAGATTTGTTATCAGAAATTGTACAATTAGCAAGATTACATTTGAATTCCATAATAAAGTTTATTTTTAAATTTAACTTAACAAAAAACCAAAAAGTTATGAATTCAGCAGAAATAAACGAAAAAAATGTTCTAAAAAGTTTTTAAAATGTTTAAAAATTAAATTAAATGCCTTTAAAATTAAGTATCACTTAATACAATATAAAAAATAATTTCAATAATGTAATATGATACAGTTGGCAAAAAAAAAGTTTGGAAATATTATCAATATAAAAAAAAAAATATATAAGGCAAATTAAATTAAATGCTTTTAAAATTTAAGTATCACTTTTAATAAAAAAATTCAATAATGTAATGACATAGTTTAAAAGAAAGAATTTGTTAACTTAATTTTTATTTATTTTTTTTTTTTATTTTTTGTGATTTTTATTTATTATATTAACGAAAATATAATTGCACTGCGGAAATTAATAATTAATAAGTAATAAACTATTAAAATAAAATTAATTAAAGCGCGTGCAGTGAATAGGTCAACAAAAAAGTTAAGACTGACATGAGGCAAATATCATCAGCGTAATCAAGTTCACCTAGTTTTTCGAATGGGCGCCACTGTATTCTATCAGAGGAATCGGCGTCGGTTTTTCTGATTACACTGTCTAAAACTATCAGAAACAGTATGGGGGAGAGTACGCTACCTTTACGAACTCCGTTATTTATTGTAAATTCAGCGCTTGTTTTCCCTTTAAATCGTACTGTACAATCCCTATAAAGTTCTTTTATTAGTTCTGTTAACTTATCAGGGATTCCCAGAACTCTTAGCTTTTCCCAAATGGCATATCTTGAAACGGTGTCGAATGTACGTTGAAAATCGATGAAGAGAAGGAACAATGGAGATTGCGAGAATATTTTTGTTGCAATCTTTAAGTGAAGGTGCTTCGACTCTGGTTCTCAAAAGTTTCTTTATAGCAAAGTAGATGCCACGTAGGTTGTTGTGGTATGCAGTTCTTTCCGCCTCTGAGCCCATGGTATTCACAAAACGGTCCCGATCTTTTCTCACTGACGCTTTTATTTGACACGCTGGCAATCAACTTGATCAAGCTGTGGTTTAAGCTTGCGACGTTTTTCTATTAGCTTCCACGTATCCTCTTCTATCCAAAGCTTTTTCTGGTGTTATTGAGAGCCAAGGCTTTTTTGGGCAGCTGTTTTACAAGCAATTTCAATATTATTCCAGGTGCTCGGTTCATCCATGTTGTGCAGTCTATTGTTAACAGATTCTTTATATTCCTCCATCTTACCTGAATCTTGAAGTTTTGAAACATCATGTTTAGTTCTACGATTATGAAGTTTTCTTTATTCTCATCTTCATCGGGTTCAGTGGGGGCGTAGCACTGAATAACAGCGATGTTTCGGAAAATGGAATGAAAACGTGCTGTGATGATACGGTCGGATATAGGTTTAAATTCCATTGGCGCCCTTTTCATTCTTCGCGTTATTAAAATTCCCACTCCGTTTACATGGGAGATGTTATTTCCACTATACATGAGGTAGTGTCCCGATTGTGCTTGAAAGCTTCCCTGTCCCTTCCATCTCATTTCACTTAATCCTAGTATTTCGAGACAATAACGGTCCATTTCCCGGCATACAATTTAAATTCAAAATTCTATATCGATTCTTACACTAATTCCAATTTAGTCACACTGTCTAACCATAGTATCAAAAATAAAAATAGCGTTATTCCTCTAATAAACTGAAATTATTCTACCACAATTGCAGTGGTATGAGGGGAAAGCTTAAGAAATTATATATTGATGCTAAGTCATGTGAATATAATATTATTGCTATCACTGAAACATGGTTAAACGATTCCTTTGTAAATGAAGAAATTTTGGACAGTACTTGGTCGATTTATAGAAAAGATCGGGATTATCTTGCTACAAATTGTTCTCGTGGTGGTGTACTATGTGGTGTAGTGTGGCATTAATCACTAGGACTTACCACTCTTTTGATCACCAATTTATTAAAGTTAACTTAGGTAATAATTTTTTATACCTTGGTATTGTTTACTTCCTCCTAATTCTGACAATTCCTCATATTCGGAATTTTTCGAGATATAATTAATAATTCAAATCCTATTATTACGGATTTATACCTTTCCGAAGTTCAAATATTTGAAGCAATTACAAAATTTGATATCAAAAAAAATATAGGACCTGACCTGATTCCATCTACTTTTTTATTCAACTGTGTCAGTTATCTCACTTATCCGCTTCATTTTATCTTTAATAAATCTCTTTCCTCAGGTATTTTTCCTCTTTTCTGAAAATCCTCTTATCTAACCCCTATCTACAAAAAGGTGATAAATCATACGTCGAAAATTACCGTGGTATAGCTATTCTATCAACTATTCCAAAGTTGTTTGAAAAAATTATTGTAGACAAAATTACACCCATCATAAATACAAAACTAAACGAACAACAACATGGATTCAGAAAAGGTCGTTCCACAACAACAAACCTTTTAGTTTACACTTCTGAAATCCTTAATGAAATGGAAAATGGCCACCAAGTTGATGCTATTTACACGGACTTCAGCAAAGCATTCGATCGTGTTGATAACAAAATTCTACTAAACAAACTTAGGAATTTCCGGCCCTTTTCTTTATTGGATATTCTCCTATATTACAAATAGGACGGAAAATATCAAATTTCAAGGATTTCTGTCGGACTCAATCAATGTTACATCAGGAGTACCGCAAGGTAGCCACTTGGGTCCACTCTTGTTTAATATATTTATTTCCGATCTTTCTAGTAAACTTTCCGGTGTGTCACATGTTGCATTTGCTGATGATCTCAACATTTATCATGTAGTTAAAAAGAGTTCCGATGTTGAAATACTTCAGACAAATCTCAATAGTCTGCAAGAATGGTGCTTCTCTAATAAGTTAGAACTAAACATTGAAAAATGCAAGGTTATAAGTTTTACACGTAAGAGATCTACCATTACTTTCGGTTATAAAATAAATAATGTAAACCTTGAAAGAGTTTAAAATATTACCGACTAGGATCCCTAAGTTTGGATGATAAACTGAACTTCCATCTTCATTATGAGTATACAATTTCTAGGGCAAACAAAATGCTCGGGTTCATAAAAAGAAGAGCTAAAGAATTTATCAACATCGCTGTAACTAAAGCTCTTTATTGTTCCTTAGGTAACATTGTGTGGGATCCCGCATTTCAAATACATTCTGATAGAATAGAAACCGTGCAAAAGCAATTTCTTTTATTTGCTTTGAGAAATCAATATAATCCTAGAGATTATTCAATTCTGCTTAGCTATCTGGTAAGACTTAAATCATTAAATATCTTAACTTTATCCGAACGCAGGCAAATTTTCTATTCTTGCTTTACTTTTGACGTCTTAAGAAAAAACATTGACGTTCAGTTTTCAGCAGATAATTTTAAAATAAATAATGGGGGCAGAAATACAAGAAGCACTAAATATTTAGTTGAAAATACTCATAGAACTGCATATGGAAAAAATGAACCAATAAACAGATGTTGCATTACATTCAAAAAACACAGTCAACTTTTTTCAACACAAATTTCTAGATACACTTTTAAACGTAAATTAAAATTAAAATTAAAATTTCTTAATGACCTACGACAATAATTTTAACCTTCAATATATTATACTCATATTACACTTCAAGTTCACATAATTTTATAATTCTATAATTTAGCTATTTTTGTATTTGTTTTACTTTATAAATTGCATTTTAACTGTGTTTTCGCTATATATGCATTTTTTACAATCTACAAAAAAAAAAAAAAACCTTGTTTTGGTTCAAAATAAAATAAAATAAAAATACTTGCGCAAGTTTTGATGGTTCCGTGAGCGTTCGAACATTCCATGTTGCAAATCTTGTCCTTTTACGAAAGCCAAAGGTCGTTATCAAAGAATCTGTTAAATTTCCGAGGTTTGATTCCGTTTCATGTGTAAATTAATTTTTACGGCCGGGCTACAAACCCTGCGCAACCCATATGGGCTGCTCATCCGCCTTCTTCACCGTTGAATTTTCATCTCATCCGCCTCCGAAGCCGTTGACCAGTTTTCACGTGTATCCTCGCCAGGAGCCCTCACAAGGTGCTATCAACTTGGCCAGCTGAACCTAGGTTTTTTTTTAACTCTGCCAATGATGGTCCCAAGCCCGGATGAGAAAGGAGGAGGGGGAGGGGTACCAACGTCGTTAAAAAAAACTTGCGATAATTGCTTTAAAATATTTGAAAATAAATATAAAATAGTAGAAATTGATACAGGTATAATTTTAATAAAAAATGCAATTAATGTAAAACTAACCAGTAATTGTAACAGTATAGAATATATCTTGAATAAAAATTATATTGTAATTTTCAATAATTGTTCAATTGAAATAAATAATTTAAAGTTTTCTAATAAACAAATTGAGTACAACAAAAAATTATATTACCTATTGATTCAACTTTAAAAGATTTCAATTTTTCTGTAAATTTAAAAATACTTTATGTTAAACAGATTGAAAACAAAAAGAAAATTGAAAATATCCACTATGAAAAAAATAAAACCAATATTGTAATTTAATTTAATATTAGTTTAATTCTAATCTTTTTTGTATTAATGATATTTATAATTCTGTATAAAAAACAAAATCGCATAACTTATTTTAAGAACGTTAAAGATAAATATGTTTTCCTGGAGAACAACAATCTTAAGGGAGGGGAAGTTACATATTCCATTGACCTCTCAAAAGCAATGAACTTAACTTCCAATTCACTTTAAGCGAATTCATTACATTTCATTTAAATTAACAAACAATAAAACAAAATTTAGATTCTAATTTTATAATTTAAATTTTTATTAAATGTTTTAACTCCAATTTGAAATTAAAACGTGTAAAGTGCAAAATAAGCATATTTAATTTTTCATTTAAAAAAATAATGAACTACGGTACAAACAAGTTAACTGTACTTAATTTTTGAACTAAACTAAATAAAGCTGCAACGGTCAGCATTTTTATAAACTAATTCTAGTTATGTGATTTTCCATTTGAAATTCAAATTCATTCTTAGTATTACATTAAAAGACTAAACCTGTAAAATAAATTATAAAGTAAAAGTTTAGATTAAAATTATTAAATTATGAAATAAAATTATTAAATTAAAAATTTATAAAAATCAAATCATTATTAAAATTAAATTAATGTAAAATAAAAACTTTAAAAAAAAATTAAAATAAAGTTAGATAAATAAAATTTAAAATGAAAGTGTGTTTTATTTGTGATAATTATTTGGAAATTGCTCCTGTTACCCTGCCTTAATATCGTAAGCTTGTGTTCTAAGATTTCATATTCCTTTTGTCAGCATAATGGAGATTATAAGCACTCGACTATTTTGTTTCAGTTTAGCGGAGTATCATATGCTTCTAATGCCTCATCAGCACTTCCCACATTTTTATCTCTTATAGCATTAAGGATCCCAAAATACCTAGAGGTGCCCCTTACATGGCTTTAAATATTTAATATTTTTTTAAACTTCTTTTCCATGACCCATACCCTCCGTCTTAGCCTGAAAATGTTCTAAGTTTTTCTACCATGCGTGGGGATTTATCCACACGTCTTCATCCCATTATTCCTCTTGTGGCTGTGCGTCACTTTTGTGGGCAGTCCACTCCTGCGGCTGTGCGTCACTCTTGTGAGCGTGGGTCACTCAACCCGTCCCTTATTTTTTCTTTTTTTTTTTTATTTAATTATTAGTTTATTAACTATTAAGTACAATACAAAATTCAAAATTAAATTAAAATAAAAAACAAAATTAATAATAATACCAAATTAATAAAAATTTAAATCAATATCAATAAAAAAAAAAAAGAACAAAAGAAAGAAAAAAACATTATTAAAATTAAATTAAAATTATTAAATTAATATTATTAAAATTAAATTTAAATTAAATAGGAAAAATAAAATAAACAATATTTTATAAAATATTAACATTAATTTTTAATTCATTAATTCATTATATTATTTATCCTTATGCATATGTTTTTAGTTCATTGTGCATATGTTTTTAGTATTATAAAGTTAATTTGGTTAGCTATGTCTTATGATCATATTAATAACAGCTTTTATGGTTTTAAAATGACTTATGGATATCCCATTAAATTTAAACCTAGACCTAGGGTATTTCTAAGTTGGTTGCAGGGTATTTCTAATTCAGTCGAATCGACTGACTGTTTCTTTACTTGTTTCTTTTTTTTTTAAATAAGTTTTATTTAATTTTATAGTAACAAAAAATCAAGGAAAAAAAATTTCATATAATAATTCTATAATAAAAATTTTATACAATATTTATAAATTCATAAAAATATTTATTTTCAATAGGTTTAATTAATTTAATATTCAAAATTTGCGTTCTTTTAGGTTTTCGAAATGGATTTCAAACTTTCTTGATTAAATGCAAGATTTTGTAAAATTAGTAATTTTAATTATAAAAATTTTAATAACTACCTCTTATAATAGTTGCAAGTACTTTCAGATTTTATAAAAATTATAATTTATAGTTAAATTTTTGTTTTTTGATAATTAATTTCTTATTATTATTATTATTATTATTATTATTATTATTATTATTATTATTATTATTATTATTATTATTATTATTATTATTATTATTATTATTATTATTATTATTATTATTATTATTATTATTATTATTATTATTATTATTATTATTATTATTATTATTATTATTATTATTATTATTATTATTATTATTATTATTATTATTATTATTATTATTATTATTATTATTATTATTATTATTATTATTATTATTATTATTATTATTATTATTATTATTATTATTATTATTATTATTATTATTATTATTATTATTATTATTATTATTATTATTATTATTATTATTATTATTATTATTATTATTATTATTATTATTATTATTATTATTATTATTATTATTATTATTATTATTATTATTATTATTATTATTATTATTATTATTATTATTATTATTATTATTATTATTATTATTATTATTATTATTATTATTATTATTATTATTATTATTGTTAATCAATTTATTTCAATATTCAATTAAATATACTTCTTTATTACATCGTGTTATATGCTATACTATTCAAGAACAAAAATAAATTACTGTACTAATCCATAACAGCTGATTTCATTTTCTTAAATTAATAAATTGCAATATTTAATATTTGTGTTGTTTACCCAAGAAGCAGAAGTGCGGTAATTTTATAAATTAATTATTTAGTTTTACATACTCTCCCTCAACACAAATATATAAAAAATTTAAATCAATATTATGTTTAATCCATTTAAACAATTCAAGTGCTTAACTTTAGTTAACGATTTAGTAAATACATCGGCTACATTATTTTCTGTGGACACGTATTCCATCAAAATATGGTTTTCTTTTTGAAGCTGTCGAATATAATGATGCTGGATATCAATATGTTTGGTTCTTTGATGATGAACTGGATTTTTTACAAGTTGAATGGCACCCTGGTTGTCGCATTTAATTACAGTAGGATTCATAATTAACCTGCTGAAACCTAATTCTGTTAATAAGTTTCGATGGAACGATACTTCCCTTGCAGCTTGCGAAATCGCCACATACTCCGATTCGGTACTACTAAGTGCCACAGTTGATTGTTTTCTCGATGCCCATGCTATTGGCCCGTTTGCCAAAAATAATACATATCCACTATATGATTTTCTATCAATTGCATCTGAACCCCAATCAGCATCTGTATAGCACATCATATTTTTATTTGTTTTTTCATATTTCACATACGCCATTTTTGTTTTATTTAAATATCTTAAAAGGTGTTTTATTGAGTTTAGATGATCTTGATGAGGATGAACATTAAACTGTGATAATTTGTTAATAGAATAAGTAATATCCGGTCTAGACAACACAGACAAGTACAATAACGCTCCAATAGAAGATTGATATACCTTAGAATCTACCTTATTACAATTTTCTTCATTACAGTGTTTCAGAATAGTTCCTGGATCAAGTGGCGTACTAACTGGTTTACTTTCTAACATATTGTTATCTTTCAACAGTTCTTCAATATATCTTCTTTGATTAATTGATATTGGTCCACGCTCTCCCTCACGTTGTATTTCCAAGCCAAGGTAACAACTTATAGGCCCTTTATCTACTATCTCTAACTTCTCACCAATTTTACATTTAATTTGTTCCATTGTTTCTTTGCTACTGCAAACTAAAATTAAATCATCAACATATGATGCAATTATATTTATTTCATTATTTTTATGCATAAAATATAAACAATTATCTGTGATGCATCTTGAAAACCCAATATGACCCAAAATGTTATTAAGTTTTTTATACCATTCTTTTCCAGCTTGCTTTAATCCATATATAGCCTTCTGTAACTTGCATACCTTATCAGGATAATTCTTATCTACAAAATTTTCAGGTTGCTTCATGTATACCTCCTCATTCAGTTCTCCATTCAAATAAGCTGAAACCACATCAACATGATGTACCAATAATTCATATTCCACGGCAAGAGCTAAAATTAACCGTATAGTTGTATGTTTGACAACAGGGGAGAATGTTTCCACATAATCCATTCCAAATTTTTGACCACAGCCTTGAGCTACGAGGCGCGCTTTATACTTATCAATTGAACCATCTGGATTTTTTTTGATGTTGAAAATCCATTTACTTCCAATTACATTATGACCTTTGGGTATATTTTCTAATTTCCACGTTTCATTTGAAATTAGCGAAGTATATTCCTTTTCCATGGCCTTTTGCCATTCAATTGCGTTTTTACCTGTTACAGCTTCACTCACAGTCTCAGGAATTTCTTTTACCTTTTTAATTTTATTTATAGATTCATTTTTTGATATCTTCCTTGGCCTTCCTTGTTTACCAGTACGGACTATCTTCTTTCTACCAGGTTTCTTTTTGTTTTTCATAACTGTGTTTCCCATCTTCAAACTTTTATTATTGTAAATTTCACTTTTGTTTTCATTTTCATCCTCACTCAGTTCTGGTAACTGGTCGTCCAAATTATTTGGCTGCTCTTTATTTTCGTTGATTATCGCTTCTAAATCTACAGTCAAACAACCACTACTTTCAGGACTCTCCTTATTTAGATTATCAATAAATTCATTCTCAAAAAATTTGACATCTCTGCCTATTATAATTTTCCTTGTATCCATATCATACAATCTATATCCTTTTGTTTCAGAAGCATAACCTACAAAAATTAATTCTTCTCCTCGTGGTGCAAATTTCGATTTCCCTTGAACTTTATTCAAAACGACTGCTTTACATCCAAACACACGTAAATGTTTTACTGACGGTATCTTGCCAGACCAAACTTCAAGCGGAGTTTTACCATTTAAAATTTTCTTGGAAATTCTATTATTCAAATACGCGGCCGTATTTATTGCCTCTGACCATAAATATTCTGGAACGGCTGATTGTATTATTAAACATCTAGCTTTTTCTATTAAAGTTCGATTAGCTCGTTCTGACACTCCATTTTGTTGGGGTGTATAACTGACAGTTACTTGATGTTTAATACCATTATTTCGTAAGAATTCATTAAATTCTCTATTTACATATTCCGTTCCATTATCACTCCTAAGAATTTTGATTTTTTCACCTGTTTCGTTTTCCGACATTGTTTTAAAATCCTTAAAGGCTTTAAATGCCTCATTTTTCGTTCTTAAAAAATAAACAATAATCTTCCTTGAGAAATCATCGATAAACGTTATGAAGTATTTTGCTCCTCCAGCTGATACTTTCCTCATAGGACCACATATATCAGTATGTATGATTTCTAAAACTCGTTTACTATATATTTTGCTATATTTGTCAAATGGATTAGATTTAATTTTTCCCAAAGCACAAGTTTTGCAATTAAAATATTCTGCTACATTATTTACTTCTAAATCTCTCACATGTTCGCCCTTACATAATTTTTTCAATGTGTAATAATTAATATGACCTAATCTTTTATGCCAGTCTTCATATCCAATTTTTGGAGTTACAAGTCCCATTAAATTTGAAATACTTTTGTCAAATTCAGCAACATACAAGCCATTAATACAATCAGCCTTAAAAATTTGATTATAAAATTTATCTAAAACAATAGCATTTTTATCATTAAAATTAACAAAGTTTTTTTTTTTAATTATTTTGTTAACCGATAAAAAATTACCACCTATGGCTGGTACATATAATACATCTTTTAATATGATGTCAACAAATTTTGATTTTAACCTGATTTCACCTTTACCCGTTGCAGTTAATAACTCTCCGGATGCCAATTCAACGCTATGCTCTTCTTCATAAAATTTATTGAACAATTTTTTATCCTTGCATACATGAGAAGTTGCTCCGCTATCGAGTACCCATTTATTGCTTTCACATATACCAGCTAATTTTTCTGATACACTTAAAACAACTGCAATTTTTTCTTTGGATTGCTCTTCTTTTTTCCAACAATTTATAGCATAGTGGCCTTGCTTTCCACACTTATAACATTTTACTAATTTTTTATTATTATACTTCCTTTGAGATCCTTTCGCATTTGCCGCGAACACACGCTCTCCTTTATTATCACTTTCAATTTTTTCGGTTCGTCTCTGACTTTCTTCAATTAATTTAATTTTTAGTTGATCTAATGTAGGTAACTTATCTCGGCTTTCTATTGCCACTACAAAACTTTCATATTCATCCGGCAGACTACACAATAGCAATATGGTAAGGAGATCTTCATCCACCTTAACATCAATTAATTTTACCTTATCTAAAATTTCACAAAATTTGTTTAGTTGTTCTGATATTTTGGTTTGCATATTTATTTTAAAATTTAACAGTTGCCTGAATATAACGACCATACTGGCTGGTCCACTTGGTTGATACACTGCTTTTAATTTTTCCCATGCATCATGCGATGTGTTACAATTTTTAACATATATAAGTTCGGTTGGACTTATACTTAACATTATTGTTGCTAATGCCTTTTGATCAATTTTTTGCCATTGAATTAATTTTTCGGAATCTTCTGGAGCGTTTACAGCCTGAACATGTGACCAATATTCACTATGCACGAGTATGCTTTTCATTTGGATGCTCCACGTGACATAGTTTCCGCTGTTCAGCTTTTCGATAGCATATAATCCTGATGCCATTGTACTTGATTGCAAAGATAATTCAAGATTTAAAAATTTATAATAATGCGATTCACGATACACGTGTTTTACTTTTTAGTAAAATTAATATCGGCTTACGAATATATTTTTAACGATTTATCTTATTTATTATGAATTATATATTATTTTTTTTTTTATTATCTGGCGCGGCCTGGGCCCATAACCTATGTTAATCAATTTATTTCAATATTAAATTAAATATACATTGGTATTTCAATATTAAATTAA
>OY720443.1:130946920-131063045 GCA_963082915.1 Dolichopus griseipennis | reverse complement strand
GGTCCGCGATCCACTACTCCAATGGGACCCAAATTTCAACTAAGGAAATAGGAAGGGACACTCTGATACCAAATTTGGAGGTTCTATCTTTATTGGTTTCGGAATTATGCTCGTTTGGCCTAAATTCGATCAAAAAGTACTACGTTCCGAACCCATGGTTCAATCTCGACCATGCGCAATCCCCGCCTTAGTCTCATTGCTAGTAACCTACAGCACAAATTTGATCAAGATAGCGTCATTAGTTGTTGAGTTATCATGATTTCTTATATATGTTCGTTAGCCCTTGAACCGATTAAAAGGTCCAGAACCCAAGCAATCCCCGCCGTACTTTCAGTCCTAGTAACCTACAGTTAAAATTTCATCAAGATAGCTCCATTATTTTTTGAGTTATCGTGCCTACGGAATGACGGACGGACATGGCTATATCGACTCAGGAGGTCACGCTGATCACAAATATATATAATTTTCCATATCTAGCTCACTTCCCTTAGGTGGTTACAAACATCATACTAAAGTTTATATACAAAGTAACAGAGTTAACAAAGTAACAGAGAGGGGAGAGCCCTTTGGGATCCCATTAAAGAGAGAGTCAGTAAGCGATGTCATGTTATTTATTATTGGATGCCTATTTTGTCAAAACCTTTTCGAAGTCTTTTGAGAGAATTAAGATATGGTTTTTTGACGATAGACTTTTGCAAATGAGGTGATCTATATAGATGAGTGCGTCTACAGTAGACGAATTTGGTCTGAAACCAACTTTATTTGGAGATAGCCAATTGGAAGCTGTGAGGAACCACAATAATCTTTTGGAAACCATTTTTTAAGAATTTTGCTCAGACATTGTATTAACGAAATAGGTCTGTAGCTAGAAATCCCGTCGATTGGTTTGTTAGGCTTGCGTATTGGAATAATAGCAGCTGTTTTAAATATTTGTGAATTTATGCCTGTTTGATATATATTATTATAGAGTTTTACAATTCTTGTTTTTACCAATGTGGTACAGTTTTTGATCATTTGATATGAAATTTTGTCTAAACCTGGAGTTGACCTTGTTAAAGTTTTTAAGCATGTTTGAAATTTTAGTTCGTTGAATTGTGATTCAAGAAGTTTAACTTTTACTTTCGGAACGTTTTGAATTTGTGGAATGACTTATGGACTTCCCATTAAATTTGAATCAAATAGGTGTAGGGTATTTCTAAGTGGAATTGCACCGACAGACTGTTTCTTTACTTATTTTTATACAATATAAGGTTGATTAAAGTTTTTGTTTTACAATAATTTTTCCGTGCATTTTGTTTATATTCTCTTAATTGTTTTAGTTCACAGTCCACCACGGTACAATTCGACCTAATTTTTTATATGAACATTGTGGGATGGATTCATTTGCCGCCGAGAGAATAATTTTTTGAATTGATGCTGTTTCTCTATTTATTTAAACCGTTTGGGATATTTTGTCATTGAGCTTATTTATTAAAACTTGATATTTCGACCAGTTTACTATTGAAACGTGTAGGTTTTGAATTTAAGTATGTATTAGAATTAATAAAAGTGTCTGTACGAAATATGGGGTAATGGCCACTTTATGAAGATCTTTAATGATTTTACACGAAATAAGTGGTATTAAAATAGGAGAACATAAAGTGAGATCTATATTGGAAAAGGTACCGTGGGTTGGGAAGTGCGTTGGGCCATCATTGTTTAAAACTGATAAATTGGTGGTCAGTACAAAATCTTCAATAATTTTCCCTTTGGAATTGTAAGTGGCTGAACCCCATAGTGGACTCCACGCATTGAAGTCTCCTACTAGTATTACAGGAGTATTAACGTTTGAAAGTAGGTTTGTAAAATCAGGATTAGAAATTGATTGCTCCGAAGGTAGGTAGATAAAAATTAAAGTAATTGGAGACTTTATGTTTACTTCAATGGCTATGACTGAGAGACGAGTATTTATGTGCATGACTTTATAAGGAATTGATCTATGAATAAGAATACCTGTCCCTTGTTAGGCTCTTAAGTTGCATTCAAATTGTTGTTTACAATATGTGTTTCTTGCAGACATAAAATATGTGGATTATGTAATTTTATTATTGATTTCATTTCTTGATAATTATTAATGTAGCCTTTCATATTCCATTGAACAATATTTAAGTTCATTAAATTTCAAAATAAAAAATAAAAATTACAAAAGTGTATAGTTACAAAATTTCTTAATATTAAAAAAGCAAATAGCATAAATTAAAGTCAGGTAGAGAGTTAAGTTTTGTATAGTGTTTTTATACCCTACAATTATAGAATAGGTAAAAGGATATATTAACTTTGGTATAGTGTTTGTAACCACCTAAGAAAAGCGAGCTAGATATGGAAAAGTGTATATATATTTGTGATCAGCGTGACCTCCTGAGTCGACATAGCCATGTCCGTCCGTCATTCCGTAGGCACGATAACTCAAAAAATAATGGAGCTATCTTGATGAAATTTTAACTGTAGGTTACCAAGACTGAAAGTAGGGCGGCCCACGGGTTCGGATTCTGGACCTTTTAATCGATCGAAGGGCTAAGGAACATACATAAAAAATCACGATAACTCAACAGCTAATGACACTATCTTCTTCAAATTTGTGCTGGAGATTACTAGTAATATAACTACGGCGGGGATTGCGTACGGTGCGGATTAGAGCATGGGTTCGGAACCTAGAACTTTTTAATCGAATTTAGGCCAAACGAGCATAATTCCGAAACCAATGAAGACAGAACCTCCAAATTTTGTATCAGGGTGTCCCTTCCTATTTCCTTAGTGTCTTTCCAATTTGGGCCTCATTGGAGTAGTGGGTCGGAACCAGCTACTCAGTTCCGAAGACCTTAAAGCATATTTTCTTAATTAATAAGGATAGTAACTTGAAACAAGTGTAGAAGCTTCAAATTTGGCACATGGGTGATTTTTACTATTTCCTGCTTGTCCCTCCAATTTTGGATCAATTGGAGTGGTGGTTCAGTACCTCTCTTAGACCCCTCAAGGTTTAAAAACTTATCATCGAAATTAATAAAAATAGTAACTTAAAATTAAAAACCTTCAAATTGTTTACAAGGGTTAATTGAAAGTATGATGGGGTTATGGGCGAAATCGTACCATAGTTTCGGATTCTGGAACCTTTGAAAGGTTCAAGGGCTAACAAATATTTCAATTAAATAATATAACTCACTGACATAGAATACCATATAACTCAAGTACAAAATACAAATTACAATATAAACAAATATAGAACTGTATTTATTGAAAATCTAAGACATTTATACATGTTATAAGGCGTAGTACTATCTCATGTAAATTGTACGTGGAATTCATTTGATCAGTTCTAATATATGAATATATCTCCCCTGTTCCGACATGCACATATATCGTCGGGCTGTTTAGCCTATCACAGTGAACAGTTAGCACGTAGAGGTGCCGGAAAAAAAAAATAATTAATAACATCTTTTATGGTGTTAAAATGACTTATGAATTTCTCATTAAATTTGAACCAAGTTGGTGTAGGGTATTTCTAAGTCGGTTGCACCGACTGACTGTTTCTTTACTTGTTTTTTATTTTATTTAGTTTTAAATTTTTTTTTTTTTTTTGTTTTTGATTTACATTATATTTTTCTGAAAAGAATTATTATAAAATTTTTTTTTTTGTTTTTGTCAGTTTTGATTATATATATTTATATTATAATAAAAACATTTCTTCATCGGAAGAATCATGCATTGTAGTTAGTGTGGTTGTTATTTTGTTAGTGTTTTTTAGATTTTGTTCAGGAATATTAAGAGTTTTAGTAGAGAGATAGGTGCTAGTTTAATATTGGATGTTAAAGGAATGTTGATGTTTGGAATATTGGTGGAAAGTTTTTTTGGTTTATTATAATTTTGATTGTTGGATTGGGATTGAATAGCGTTATTGGTAGAATTTGAAGCTGAGGAGGAGCTTGATTACAGAGGATAGGAATTAAAGTTTATATATATTTTATTATATAAAAAAAAACACAATAAATACTTTATATGTTATATTTATTTTAAAGTTTACTAAAAAACTTCGCGGAACCCCAAACGTACTGATATCTATTTTGTTTCTGAATAACTGACATTTTTAAAACAGGTAATTAGGTGTTTTATAATATAATATCGCTGACTTTGCGTCTGCGATATTTTGTTGGAATGTTGGTTATTTCGTGAGAACGGAAATTGTAGTAGAATATGATATTCGCGAAACGTGTAATAATTTAATTATGATTTTTATAGTTTTAAGAATTTTATGTAACATTTTAATTAACTCGAAATATGATATTCGAGTGAATTAGAAATAATTATTTTCACATAAAATTCTTAAAAGAATTTAAGGAAAATAAATTTAACATTTATGTTATGTTATGTTTTACAGTAGTGTATCAACGTAACATTTATATAATAGTATACAGTGGTGTAGTAGCTATAACTCCCCCACCGTTTGTCTGAGGCTCCGACGAAGATTTTTGTTTAGGTTATTAGGTTTAAATTTATTTTTATTTTTGATTTTACAAAAAATAAAGATTACAATAATTATTAGTACAAAAATATTGATTGGTATAAATATACTTAATAGTAAATTATAAGTAGGATTTGTAATTTTTATTTCTTTAATTTCTTTTCTGTTATTTTCTATTTTTTTTAAATACAATTCTTCAAAATTAGTTAAGTTATATGTTTCTTTTTCAATAATTTTTGGCATGAAATATGGAAATACATTTTTATCGTAAATTTTTTGAAATTCATTTGTAAATACTTTGTTTTGTATAATAATTTTACAGTTTTCAAATTTTACTAAACTATTTCTAAATAACTTTAAATTTTTATTACAATTTTGTGAAAAGTTGTTAATGTTATTAAAATTTTTTATTATTACAAGACCTGGTAGTATTTCTTTAGTTATTTCTTCTTTTAAATTTTGCATTTTACATTTACCTTCTTTAAAATTTAGTATGTGGTTCAATATGTTTAGTATATGCAGAATTTTTTCAAAGTTTTTAATAATTTTAAGTTCGCCTGTTTTTATGGTGATGTAGCCATTATTTTGATTAAGATTTTGTATTTCTATTGTTTGAGCCAGGGTTGTTGTCAGTAATGTCCCGATTAGAAGTACTGTCCCTATTGTCATGGTTCGTTTCTGGAAGTATACGTAAATTTCTATTATTATTATTTTTTCTTTTAACTTTTGCTTTAATTGTAGGTTTATTATTGTTTTGGTGCTTTTTTCGTCTCTTTACGTGAGATTTATAATATTTATATCCGTCTGGAGTTATAATATGGTTTTCGTCTAAGGGTTCAGCTATTATTTTCCTAAATTTGCGGTGGTTTTTCCCTCCCCTTATTTCTTTTATAAATTGCGGTCCTGTTTCTATATTAACGTCTTCCTTATTTTGATTCAATTTTTCAATGGTATTTTCTTTAATTTTAAGTATTCTTTGTTTTATTTCTGGGTATTGGTCTGGCGTTATACAACCGTGAAAGAAGTTTATTGGCTTTTTTCCAGTCGTACTATGTATAGAGTTATTATAGAATTTTATTATTTTGAGTATGTAAAAAGGAAATAGTAGAAAGATGTATCAATTGTGAAAAATCGAATAAAAGATTAAACTTGAAATTAGATATAAACCACTCAATTTTAAGTAAAGAGTGTAAGGTATATCAGCACAAGTTAAAGGTAGAGCGGGAAAAGATAAAATTCTAGCAATTAAAGAGTTTTAAAAGTGTTTATTTAAATATTCAAGGCTTATTAAATAATTTTAAGGAATTACAAATTATAGTTACACAAAACCAATTTGAAATAATAATGTTAAGTGAAACACATTTAACGGAGGATATTAATTCGGCAGAAATTGAATTAAAAGAGTATAACTTAATTCGGTTAGATTCAGAATCGGCACGCACGGGAGGAGTAGCTATGTTTATAAGAAAAGAATGGTCGTATACTATGGTACAAAATTTTCGAGTTGGATTAAATATTTGGTGGCTTGCAGTAAGATGTAATAAAAAAGAATGTAGAGTAATAATAGTAATAGTATACAGATCTCCTAATGAACATTCACAGAAAAGACAATTTTGTAGCATGTTTAAGGATTGGTTAGGGCAATTAGAAGAATTAAATGAAGATATCTTGATAACTGGTGATTTTAATATTAATTGGTTTAATAATGATTATTATAAAAAAGAATTATTGGATACTATAACAGATAGTGGATTTAAACAAATCGTGAACTTTTTTACCAGAATTACACAATATTCAAAAACGATTATTGATTATGTAGTTACTAATATGATTAATGTGATTGTAACCGCTAATAAGAGTTGCAATATTAGTGATCATGAAACTTTAGAATTAGAATTTAAATACAAGAATAAAAAAATTGATAGATGTAGTGGTATATATAAAGAAATAGAAACATTTAAGTATAATGAAAGGCTGTTTAAAAGTGAACTTAGAAAACGAAATATTTTGGCGCTGAATAATGGTAATGATATGAATCTATGTGTAAGAAATTTAGATGGTGTGATGAATAAATTAGTAAATGAATTTAAAGTTAAAAGGAGAATTAAAATTAAAGAAGATAATGGGTGGTTTAATAATGAACTACAAAGAATGAAAAATTATAAAATTTGGATTTATGAGAGGGCGTGTTTGGGTAATGTAGAGGAGGACTGGGAGAGATATAAAGTAATAAGAAATAGTTATAAAGCTGCTGTAAATAAAGCAAAAAATAACTTTATTGAAAAAAGAATTGAAAAAGCGGAGAATCAAAAAGAAGCATGGAAAGCTATAAAAAATTATGTATTAAAAGAAGAAAAACATGAAAATAGAGAAGTTAAATTCGGTTCAACAATGGTTAAGGATAGTAATAGAATAGCTAACAATTTTAATAAGTATTTTATAGATAGTGTAAAGGAAATTAATAGATCCATTCCGTGCGAAAGTTATAAAAATACGATGGAGCAAGTTGATAGTAAATTTAAGTTTAAAGAAGTATCGAAAAATGAATTAAAGGAAATCTGTAAAAATATGAATAATAAAAGAGATTATAATATGATAAATATTAAAATGGTATTGGATAGTTGGAATGAATTAGGCTGTATTTTGGTTAAAATAATTAATAACTCAATGAGGTTGGGTGAATTTCCAGACAAATGGAAAGAAACCCTTGTAATACCAATACAAAAAGTAAGTAAAACTAAAAATTGTGAAGAATTCAGACCAATTAATATGTTACCTACGTTAGAAAAAATATTGGAAAAAGTTATACAAATGCAACTGCAAAAATATGTTGAAGAAAATGAGTTAATTATAAAAGAACAATCTGGATTCCGTAAAAGTCACTCATGCGAAACGGCTCTAAATTGGACAATGATTAAATGGAAAGAAATAATAGAAAATAAGCAAAGAATAATAACAGTATTTTTAGATTTTAAGAGAGCCTTCGAAACCGTTGATTGGAATATATTAATTTTGAAGTTAAAAAAGTATGGTATTGAGAATAAAGAGCTTAAATGGTTTGAATCTTACCTGAGTAATAGATACCAACGAACTAAAATAAATGGAGTTACCTCGGAACGTAATTTAATAGAACTAGGAGTACCTCAAGGATCAGTCTTAGGAACATTATTATTTTTAATATATATTAATGATATCAAAAATGTTCTAAAATACTCTAAAATAATGTTATTTGCAGACGATGCATTAACTTATATTAATGGGGTTGATATTAACGAAATGAAAATAAATTTAGAAAAGGATTTAAAGATGCTAAGCAAGTGGTTAAAAATGAATAAATTAAAAATTAATATTATGAAAACTAAAGCTATGGCTATAAATGGAAGTCTAAGTAACAATATTTGTATAGATGGTGAAAAAATTGAAACTATTGAAGAAATTAAATATTTAGGAGTAATAATTGACAAAAAGCGTAACTTTCAGAATCATATTAATTATATTCGCAAAAATATTAGTAAAAAGATCGCATTTTTTAGAAGAATTAGAAGCAGTGTATCTTTACGATGTGCAATTAATATATATAATGCCATAATTAAGCCGCACTTTGAATATTGTTCAACAATATTATATATATGTTCAAAAACTGATATGGAAAGATTGCAAAAACTCCAAAATCGCGGTATGAGAATTATTCTAAAGTGTAATAGGTATACGTCAGTAGAACTAATGCTAGAATGCCTGAAATGGATAAGTATAAGTAAAAAAATAGAACTAAATGTACTAATGTTTATATTTAATTTAAGAAAAGGAAAGCTGCCAAATTATTTAGGTCAAAGAATGAACTTAATCCAGCACGTTCAACCGTATAATCTAAGGAACGCTGATGTTAATTTTAGGTTGGAAAATTACTTAACAGCTGGCGCCCAAAATTCATTAATATACAAAGGCTTTAGGAGATTTAATCAATTACCAAGGGAAATTAAAGTAGAAACTAATTTTAAAATATTTAAAAAAAAATGTATTGAAGAAATTAAAAAAACCACAAGTTAAATTAATTTATATTAATAGTTATTATAATTAAAAATGTAAAATTAAAGTATATATATACTAATAAAAAAGTTACTAGTTACTAGTTACTAGTTAGTTACTGGTTACTAGTTACTACTACTACTACTAGTAACGTAGAGTTAAAAATTTTTTTTTTTTGTGTATTTTTTCTTCTACGGAGTCTTCGTCTACTTTATCGTCATGTCTTAAAAGGCGTAAGTGTTCGTTTATTGTATTGTGAAGGCGTTCGACGTCCGCGTTAGATGTATGGTTATTGTTAGAGGTGAAGTGTATGCTAATGTTTTCATCCTCTAAGAATTTTTGCAATGGGAGAGCTTTTAGACCTAATTCATTATCGACAACTAAATTTTGAATATTTCCAATATTGCTGAGATATTGGATCAGGGTTCTTTTAAATTCTGTCCAGCTTCGATTCTCAATTTTTATTGCCTGTGCATATTTTGTAAACTTGTCGATTGTTGTTAAAAACATATTTTTATTTAGGGTATAGAAGACGTCTGCGTGTATTATTTCTCTAGGGTTACTAGGAGTCTCAGTAATTTTATATTTTTGTTTGACGGGTTTCCTGTCATATTTCTCAATATTGCATATTTCGCAATTGTTGACAAATATTGTTATTCTTTCTTTTAATTTGGGATGGTAAATTTTTTCTCTAAGTTGCATAAAATTTTCATTAATACCTCTATGATTATTTCTGAGGTGTTCATTTTCAACAAGTTGTGTCAGTTCGTTTTCGTCTGTAATGTCTTTAAGTAGTTTTCCGCATTTGACAATTTTGAATTTATTATTGTTATTGTTAAAATGATTTTTTACGGTATTAGTAAAGTTGTTAGCAAAGGTTACATCTTCAATTAAAACTGCGTTGGTTTTATTCATATCAAAATGATTTTTTACTATCGTTATTATAGTGTCGTATTCGAGTGATTTTGTATAGATAATTTTTCTATCGGATTTGAAAATTTTTAGATTTTTGATTTTTAAATGAACCAGAGTTGGTTTTTTTGATGATGATTTGTTTTCTATAAATATTTTTTTTTTTTTTTTTTTTTTTTTTTTACGAGGGAATGGAAAGCTCGAAAGCCACCCATTGAAACTGTGCGGTGTTTCGCTGGGAAGTGTATGATTTTAACACACCAAAACCACACCCTTTTTGAACCAAACTTTAGGAGGGAACCTGTAATACAAATGTACAGTTTGGTTACAGGGATGAGGATATGGAAGGATTTAGGATGATGGTGGAAGTTATTTGGAATATCTGGATTATGGGGGATGGGGAAAATTGGATGGGATATTTAGAAGAAAGATGTTAATGTTTTTCTTAAATTTGGTTAAATCGTACATATATACATTATCAACTTTGGGGAACACATTTGGTGGAAGATGGTTCCATAAACGAGATGAGCGCATGACAAACGAATTTCCATAAGCCGTGTTAAGCCATCTGGCTAGTTCAACTGTGTAGGGATGAGCATCTGTTGACCTCCTTGTTTCCCGTTGGAAAATCTTGAATGGAGGCATAAGTTGTTTGATTTCTTTAGAACAGGTGTTAGTCCCTACAAGATATCTATAAAACAAGGTCAGTGACCCAACAGTGCGACGATGGCTGAGTGGAGTGAGCGTTGAGGTAACACTGGGATCATTTATAAGACGAATAGCTCTATTTTGCACTTTATCAAGATATCCCAGCGCCGTAATGGGAGCACCAGCCCAAATATGTGCATTATACTCCATTTTCGGCCTGATATAAGTTTTATAGATGTTAAGGAGATCAGAGGGTGAGAAGTAAGTTTTGCAGCGATACAAGAAACCCAAACATTTAGCAGCGTCCTTAGCTACTCCAAAAATATGATTTGACCAAGTCAATTTTTGGTTTAGCTCAATCCCCAAAATGTTCAAGTCTTCCGAATGGTGCAAAGCCTCTCCTTGAAAAGTAAGGTTCGGAATAGTTGTAGCTATTTTTCGCGAGACTAGACAGCATTGGGTTTTTTTGGTGTTAAACTCAACTCTGTTGATTTCACCCCATTTTTGGATTTTAATTAAATCTTTGTTTAATTCACTTATAGTGAAATTTTTTGCTGTTGAATTAATCTGGTGATTAATGTTACAGCGGCTATGAAATTCATAGGAAGCAACAAGGGTACTGTCGTCTGCGAAGCTATGGATTGGATTGGAGGTTATTGATAGTAGGTCATTTATAAATATTAGGAAAAGACTGGGGGATAAAACAGATCCCTGAGGGACACCAGCATTTATTTTGAAATCTTTGGATGAATATCCATCGACAAGAACACGAATCGTGCGATTCGAAAGGAAATCTCCAATCCATTTAACGAAAACCCTACCTAGACCTAAAGCCCTGCATTTTGCCAATAAAGCATCATGCCAAACTCGATCGAAAGCTTTAGAAATATCCAAAGCTACAACATCAGACTCACCAGAATGGTGAAGACTGATATTAAGCTTTTCGCACAGGTAGGTCATGAGATCACCAGTTGAACGACGGGCTCTGAACCCGTATTGTCGATCATGAAGCAAACCTTTACGATCTAGATATTTCAAAAGCTTATAATTTATAACTTTTTCCATTACTTTGGAGAGGACCGAAGTAATAGCAATAGGTCGGTAGTTAGAGGGATCGCTTTTATCGCCTTTTTTAGGAATTGGAAAAACATGTGCAACCTTCCATTGGGTAGGATGAATACCCGAAGTAAAGGAAAGATGGAAAAGGTTGCGCAGAGGTTTTGAAATGGAAGTATATGTGTTTTTGAGAACGGTAGTTGTAATACCGTCCGGACCGGCTGATTTTTTTGTATCAAGATTCTTCAAGATTTTCATCACTGCTCGCGTCCTAAAGTATATTCTACCAAAGGAGCAGCCAACTTCTGGAATAGATGGAGGTCTTTGAGTTGACTGAGGCAATGATGAGTTAGAAGCGAACTGTTTGCCAAACAAATTCGCTTTTTCTTTTGAATCTGATACGATGTGGTTGTTTATATCAACAAGTGGAGGAAAAGAAGACCCGCTATTGTCCTCTTTTAGATTTTTTGCAAAAGTCCAAAAGGACTTGCTATTCTTTGGCATGTGTATGAGTTTTCGTTTCAACTTTTGGTTGAACAAGAATTTTTGCTTGTTGATAACTCTCTTACATCTGTTCCGAACCACTATATAGTTGGTCCTGTGAGCCTCTAAACCACTGTCCCGGTACTTTTTGAAGGCCTCCTCTTTTTTTAGAATGGCTTCTTTACAAATGCGATTAAACCAAGTTTTGGGTTTCCGTTTGATAGATTTCATGGAGTGAGGTATAAATAATCTCATTCCAAGTAGAATAGTTTCACTAATCGCATTTGCAGCGAAGTCAACATTCCTATCTCGGAAGCACAGTGACCAATCAAAGGTTTTGTAAAAATTGTTCAGACCTTCCCAGTTTGCATGGTTATAATGCCATATCAATTTTTGGGAAGGGACCTTTGATTGGACACCGAGCCTGCCCGGAAGCTTGTATTGACCAAACAGTGATCAGAGCCCCCCAGGGGGCAACCAACTGAAACCACATACTTTTCAGGGTGTGTGGTTAGAAACAGATCCAAGAGGTGACCTTCTTGATCAGCACGGTCTGGGATTCTAGTGGGATTTTTAACAAGTTGAGAAAGGTGGAATAGAGTAGAAAATAATTCAACTTGTTTCCCAATCGAGTTTTGACTCGGAGAAGAGGTACTGGAAAAGTGAAGCCAGTCTTTGTTATGAACATTAAAATCGCCCGCCAGAACAATTTCGGTATCAGGAAAACAATCGAGAATTTCATTGATCTGGTTTGAAAGGTTTTCAATTTCCATAACAGTTTCTTTTTCACTTGAATTGGGTGATCTGTATAGAAAACAGAAATATATAACATGCTTTTCAACATGGATTTTGACCCAAACGTAATTGAAAGTTGGGCTTGAAGATTTATATTTGTCAAGAGTGTTAAAAGCAATGTCTTTTTTTATGTAGATGGCGATGCCTCTTTTGGGAACGAAGTGTGAAACGAGTAAGTAGCCGTTAATATCGAAGTTAACATTGTGACTACTAACTTGCGTTTCACATAGAGCAAGGATTGCCGGTTTAATTGAATTAAGATGACCTTCAACGGCATGGAAGTTCGTTTGCAAACCGCGAATATTACAAAAATTAAAGTTAAAGTTGATAATGTTGTTAGAAATTAGGGAGAAAAAAAGAAGAAGAAAAAAAACAAAAAAAAACAAAAAAAACAAAAATGCTTATTATGTACGATTTTATCAACCTGTCGACAACACCTTTGAAAAAAAGAAAAAAATTTACAAAAAAAAAAATTTAAAACTTAAAAGTCTTATTTCGAGTGAGAAAATGGTTTATAACTACGTCCAACAGTTTTTAACTTGCACGATATAGAATCTATATAGGAACTATATGTGCCCTTATTGTAGTTGGTACAACCAAAAACTCAATCAAAATAAAACAAATACACAATTACATCTAATTAAAAATAAAGCATTTGTAATTGTGGTAATATAACTAATTAAATGCAAAAACAAAATTAAAATTTAAAAATTATTGGACATATACCATCAGAATTTATTAATTAAGTTACGGTGTTTTTATGATGGTATATTGAGAGTGGAGAGAGTTATTAAAAACATTAACATCTATCCATGGGAAGGAGAGGGATGGATATATTGTTTTGTTTACCACTAGGAGAAAATTAAAAGAATGATTATTTCCAAAAAAAAAATTATTTTAATTTAAAGTAAACAAAACAATCCGGCGCGTGATATTTAAAAATTAATAAAATAAAAAAATTCTAAAATTAATTTAAGTTAAGTTTAGTTAAAAAAAAAAAAATAAAAAATATAAAAAAAAAAGTGTAAAACAAGTAGTGTAAAAAAAAAAAAAACTTAGTTATTTACGATAAAATTTTAGCATGCAGATAAAATTAAAAATGATACTTATCTAGATATGTCCGCCATTGAAAGTGCGGCAATGTGATCCAAAATAAAAAAAATTGAAGTAGAATTAGAAAAAGAAAGTAGAAAAACACTACAAATTTTAAACACTTTAAATTTAAAGGAAAAAAATTAATTTTATAACTTTATAATTTTAAATTAAATGAAAAAACAAAGAACAAAATTTAAGTTTATTGATAGATTTAAAATTAGTAAAATTCTTATTAAACCGAAATTAGTGTTGTTTCAACGAAAGTTGAAGAGCGAAAAAAAAATTTATAGGACAATTAGATTCAGTGATAAAAGAATTTTCGGCTTCATTAAAGTTAATTATAAGTCTTGAAAGCGCGTCTGCGTTTCCATTTTGAATTCCCCTTTTATACTTTATTTGGTAATCATATTCTGCTAGTTTTAATCTCCAACGGACAAGTTTTGAATTTGGTTCCTTTATTGAGAAGAGCCAGGTTAATGGACGATGGTCCGTTTCGATCAAGAATTTCCTACCGAAAAGGTATGGACGGAAATATTGTGTTGCCCACACAATAGCTAGAAGCTCTTTTTGGATAGTGCTGTAGTTTTGCTCATGGTCGTTGAGCGTACGACTAGCGTAAGAAATAGGATGACCATTTTGTGAAAGAATAGCACCCAGAGCATATTTACTTGCGTCGGTTTGTAAAGTAAATAACTTGGAAAAGTCGGGGTAATGAAGAATAGGATCGTTTGTGAGCATTAGTTTTAGCGTTTCAAAGCTTTTTATGTATTCTGGGTCTTCAATATTTACTTTCATATCTTTCTTAAGATATTTAGTCATAGGTTTTGCGATCATTGAATAATCCTTTATAAATTTCCTATAGTATCCTGTGAAGCCAAGGAATTGTTTGATCTCCTTAGGATTTTTAGGAATTGGGAAATGTTGGACACACGATATTTTTTGAGGGTTTGGTTTTATACCTTCATTTGACACTACATGACCGAGAAATTCGGTCTCCCTTTTTAAAAACTCTGATTTATCCAATTGGACTTTAAGATTCGTATCTTTCAGTCTTTGGAAAATCTTTGTGAGGGATTCTAGATGTTCTTGTAAAGAGGTGGAGAAGATAATTATATCATCTAGGTAGACTAAACAAATTTTGTTAATGTAGTCACCTAGGCCATTATTCATAAGTCGCTGAAAGGTGGCTGGGGCTGTCTTCAACCCAAACGGCATACGAAGAAATTCGTAGTGACCGCCTTCCACGCTGAATGCTGTCTTATAAATATCTTTCCTATCAATTTCAATTTGATGGAAACCCTTGGCAAGATCCAATGTTGTAAAATATTGGCATCTTCCAAGTTTTTCCAAAATTTCATCGATGTTGGGAATGGGGTACTTATCGTCAATTGTAACCTCGTTTAACTTTCTATAGTCAATTACGAGTCTCCATTTACGTCGACCGCTTGCATCCAGTTTTTTGGGTACTACCCAAACTGGTGCAGAATATGGAGATTGACTTGGTCTTATAATTCCTTTTTCCAACATCTCTGAAATTTGTTGTTTCACTTCCTCTTTATGTATATATGGGTATCGGTATGTCTTGGCGGCAATAGGTACATGATCGCTCGTACGAATTTCATGTTTTATTGCGTTTGTGAAGGTAAGATCCGATTTTTCATTATAAAATATACCAGAAAATCTTTTAATAATTTTATATAAATTTTGGATTTCTTCGGGGTTTAAGTGGTTTGTACGAATTTGCTCTAGTAATGGTACAGTTTTAACGTCATTTGAAAAATAGAAATTTTCATCAGTGACGGGTTCAGTTTTTAACATATTAAATGTGATACTTTTAGGGTTATTGTCTAGGATTTTAACATTTGCATTAATTTTACTATTTTCAACTTCGTAAACACCTTCTTTGATTATAATTTTGTTATCGTCAGAAGTTTTATTTGATATATATGCTAAGCCGGATTTCTGTTTGACTGGTATATCAAGGAAATATTCTCTTTGGGTATCAAGAAGGTAAGTTTTAGTATTATTAGAATTTTTAAAATATATTGGAATTTTTTTGTCCTTAATTTCTAACTAATTATTACTATAATCAATCTTAACATTTAATTTTTTAAGATATTATTTCCTAAAAGGCCGTCGTATTCACTGTGAAAATTACAAACGAACATTTGTATTTTATTCGAAGGATCTCCTAATTCTTCGAATAAAGGTATTTCTACCATTTCAAAAACATTGACGGTATGTTGGAGCGTTTTGAGAGATATATTGTTAATTTGTTTTTTCCATTTCGGATCACACAATCCAGGGTTGATTATGGAGTGCGTGGCTCCAGTATCGATAATAAATTTTAGTGGAGTAAGTTTAGTTTTAACTATTATATGTGGTAAGATTTTGTCGAGGCAGAGTATTGAAAATTTTGGATATCTTGTTCGTAAGTATCCATAGGTTCGTAGTTTTGTTGGTTTGAACGGTTATTATAATTGTTATTATGGTTATAATTGTTTTGTTGGTTTGGGCGGTTATTATGATTGTTGTTATGATTATAATTGTTTTGTTGTTGGTCAGCGGAAGGTCTATTATAATAGTTTCGAGGTTGTCGATTGATATTGTTATTATATTGATTGTGATCCCTTTGGTTTTGGGGTCTGTTATTGTTGGTATTATTATATCTGTTGTTATTATGCCTATTGTCGTTATTGTAGTTGCGTCTTTGGTTACTGTTATTTGTTTTTTGGTTAAAATTTTCTCTATTTTTTCTATTAGGATTTTGGTTGTTTGGAATTGAATAAGCGTATCCTGCTTGAAATAATATATCCATAGCTTGTTCTAAGCTGTCTGGGTTTCTACAAACTAAAACCGATCTCATAGGTTCTGGTATTTTGAAGATAAATGTATGTAGTGCGGAAGTTCTGTTTCTGTGAGCTAGGTCGTCGGCTATAGCTCATACGCCATAAGTCAGTTGAGTTTTATTATTTAGTCTTTTTAATTTTATTTTAATTTCGTTAAATAAGTCTATACAATTGGTTTTAAAAGTGATGCTTCTCATTGCATCAAATAGTTCTTCACAAGTTAGTCGGTCACCAAAGTTGTTTTGTAAAACTTGTTTAATTGCGGCCCAAGTCCTGGCTTGACAATTAATTTCTAACGTATCCCTTGCTTTACCAACTATTTTATTTTTAATTACGTCCGTCATTAATACTTGAGAAACATCGTCGAATGTCCTGATGACGGGAATGACTCTATCAACTAGGTCGCAGAAATTTTGGAGGTTACTTGAGCTACCATTGAATTCGAGTAGGTTACTCAAGTATTTTAGAGGGTCTATCGTTAGTCTATTTGGTTCATTAGCCATTATTAACAATAAAGATAATTTGTTTGGAAGAGTAAGTTAGAGTTATGTACGTTTTAGTAATAATTTTGTTTTGATAATAATAAAAAAGTTTATTTAATATTTGAAAATATTATGTATTTTATGATGAATGTTTGAAAAATTTAATTTATAATTATATAAGTATATAATAATATATAATATACACATATAAAAATTTTTGAGAAGTCAATGCAAAATTTTACATATAAAGTTATTAAATTATTATTATATTTTTATTTTATTTATTTTCAATTACTTCAATTTTTTTTTTTTGCAAGATCAAAAAGAATAAAAAAAATTGTTTTAATTTATGATTCTTCTTTTTTTTATTAAAAACAAGGATTATTTTAATTTTTAAACAATTTATAAGTCAAAATTACGATTAAACTATACATGTAGTACAAATTATAAGAATTTGCTTTTCGTAATAGAAAAGGCAAGTTTATAAAAAAAATTAAATATTTTATATAGTTTCGTAATTGAAAAATTTATGAAATTATTCCTTTTAATATGTTTACATAGAAAAGGAACTTTTATAACAAAGATTTTAAAATTTTTTTTTAAAAAAATAAACTGTATATATTTTGTAAAACAAAACTATTTAAGTTACAGTAATTATTAAAAACATTTGACTTATATTATGAATGAAAACTTTTTATGACTTTAAAATTTATAAAAATTTAGGATTTTTATTTAACAATACAATTATATATTTGTTTTTATATTTACACAAGCAAAGTTTGAAACAATAGTTTTATTATAAATAACTAAAATTAAATTAAAAATTTACGGTACCTTGAACTGGAATTAAGATGAGCAACAGCAAAACAGCAAGGCAGCAATACCGGACTATATAATTTGACTATGCAGGAACACAGCAATAATAATTTATATGAACGCACAGTTACAACAGCAATAAAAAAAAATTCTCAGGAATACACACCAAATTTTATTATAATGTCTTTATTAATGTTTTTTCTTTATTTAAGAATTGTTATTGTTTATATAAAAAAATTTTGTACTAAGTTTTAATTTTAATTTATTTTTTATTAGAAAAAAAAATTTGTATACTAAGTTTTAATTTTAATTTTTTTTTGTTTTTTTTTTTGTAGTTTATTATTAAAAGATTTTGTACTAAGTTTTAATATTAATTTATTTTTTGTACTAAGTTTTAATTTTAATTTATTAAAAAATTTTTGCACTAAGTTTTAATTTTTACTAAGTTTTGATTTTAATTTATTTTGTGTACTAAGTTTTAATTTTAACTTATAAACAAAATTTTGCACTAGGTTTTAATTTTAATTTATTGAAATTTATTTGTACTAAGTTTTAATTTTAATTTATTATTAAAAAATTTTTGCACTAAGTTTTAATTTTTACTAAGTTTTGATTTTAATTTATTTTGTGTACTAAGTTTTAATTTTAACTTATAAACAAAATTTTGCACTAGGTTTTAATTTTAATTTATTGAAATTTATTTGTACTAAGTTTTAATTTTAATTTATTATTAAAAAATTTTTGCACTAAGTTTTAATTTTTACTAAGTTTTGATTTTAATTTATTTTTTTGTTTATTGGGAAAAATTCCTCGATTAAGATTTTATAATCACTATATTTTTTCTTAAAAATATATTCGAGGATCCCATCCTCGTCGCCAATTAAAGTTTATATATATTTTATTATATAAAAAAAAACACAATAAATACTTTATATGTTATATTTATTTTAAAGTTTACTAAAAAACTTCGCGGAACCCCAAACGTACTGATATCTATTTTGTTTCTGAATAACTGACATTTTTACAACAGGTAATTAGGTGTTTTATAATATAATATCGCTGACTTTGCGTCTGCGATATTTTGTTGGAATGTTGGTTATTTCGTGAGAACAGAAATTGTAGTATAATATGATATTCGCGAAACGTGTAATAATTTAATTATGATTTTTATAGTTTTAAGAATTTTATGTAACATTTTAATTAACTCGAAATATGATATTCGAGTGAATTAGAAATAATTATTTTCACATAAAATTCTTAAAAGAATTTAAGGAAAATAAATTTAACATTTATGTTATGTTATGTTTTACAGTAGTATATCAACGTAACATTTATATAATAGTATACATTGGTGTAGTAGCTATAACTGATAGGATCAGTGCAATTTTGATTACTGCAAACAACTTTATTATTATTTGGAAGATTTTGCAAATTGTGAAGTTGATTGGTTGCGGAGTTTGTATTTTTGGTTAATGATTTTTTGTTCTTGTTTGGTTGAATTTGTTATAGTAGATTTTACTGAATCTGAGAAAGTGTGATTGTAAAAGGGTTTCTTTGCTTATATAATTTACAAGCTTCGCCTATAGTACATTTTTCTTGAGATTTAATTTTTAATGTTTCTTTTACTTGTCGGAAACCCGGACAAATATTGGAGGAAGCACGGTGTTCACCAAGACAATTGGCACACATTGTACGAGAGCATTCTATTGGAGCATTAGGAATAAGATTGCAGTTTTGACAAGCAGAATTTCCTTTGTAATGTTTTGCTGTATAACCCAGGAGCTGGCAGTTTTTGTAGCGCATTGGGTTCGGAAAATATTCTCTTACTAAGACGATGTACCATGCTATTTTTATTTTAGATGGAATTCTGTATAAGTTAAAAGTAAGCAATATAAGCCCATTCGGAATGTATGTGTCGTTGAATTTTTTTGTAAATTCGTGTACACCAGTGACACCCTGTTCTTTCAAATGTTCCAAAATTTCATTATCAGGAGTATCTTTTAGATTTCTATCAAATATTGTGCCTTTGCACGAGTTTAGTGCTTCATGATATTTTACAACAATGGGGCATAAACCTCCGAAATTAGTTGCTTTTAAAAAATGTTCTGCCATTTTTTTTGTTTTAACTAACACGAGCAAACTGCCATCTCGTAGCAAGCTAGTAGATTCGTATACGGTGCTAATGCAAATACGCTGTAATTTGTTAAAGATTTATTACTATCGGTAGACATAATTGTAATGAACTTCGGGTCAATAGGGTTGACATTTTCTATTAATGCTGGAAAATCTTGCCTTACCCTTTTATTGCATTTGTTTTTTGGACCTTGATTTAAAGTCTCCCCAAGAATGTCAAAACCATTCTCTGAAGGAATCGGCCCATCACCAAACATCATAAATTAATTAGGAACTTACTTACTATTAAATAGAATATATAAATTTAAAATTAAAATAAAGAAATCAAAAAAAGTTCAAGTTTTATAATAGCAAAAGAAAAAGATAATATTTTTTTAAATTACTAGGAGACTGTATAATTTTATAGAAAGGAACCTTTAGTCTTTTTATAAAGGAACTTAAATTTTCAAAATTCTAAATTTTAATAACTATTTTAATTTATTTATCTCTAATGTTTAAACTTCCACAATAATTATTTTTTGAATAAAAAATTTTTATGATTATAGTTCCTAAACTTTTATAATGAAAAGGAAAAAAATAAACAAAAAAATCTTGCATAGTTATTTACAAAAGTTTGACTATTTTTAATAATTATTTTTCAATAAGTTATTTTTGATAATTAAATAAAATTTTTGTTTGTTAGTAATTTTAGTAAATTTTTGATGATCTTAAGAATTTCATGAAATAGTCTATCTAGTTGCTAGCTTTTATTTTTATAGAACCCTTTTAAATATTATTTTTTTAAAGTCTTTTCCTGTTTAAAATTTATAAACATTTATTTTTATTAAAATTTGAGTTTCATTTAAGGTATTTGTTCAAATTGTATTTTACTTATTTTCTCCTTTGTAAGGGTACTTTTTATCTATTTATATAAAAATTTGTATGTTAAAATTATTTTAATTTATAATATTTTTATACCCTACACCTATAGAATAGGTAAAGGGGTATATTAACTTTGGTATGGTGTTTGAAACCACCTAAAGGAAGCGAGCTAGATATGGAAAAGTATATATATTTGTGATCAGCGTGACCGCCTGAGTCGATATAGCCATGTCCGTCCGTCCGTCTGTCCGTCCGTCCGTCCGTCCGTTGGCACCATAACTCAAAAAATAATGGAGCTATCTTGATGAAATTTTAACTGTAGATTACTGGCACTGAAACTACGGAGGGGATTGCATATGGGCGAAATCGGCCCTTGGGTTCAGATTTTGGACCTTTTAATCGATCGAAGGGCTAACGAACATATATTAAAAATCACAATAACTCAACAACTAATGACGCTATCTTCATCAAATTCGTGCTGTAGGTTACTAGTAACGAAACTACTTCGGGGATTGCGCAAGGTCGGGATTGGACCATGGGTTCGGAACTGAGAACTTTTTGATCGAATTTAGGCCAAACGAACATAATTCCGAAACCAATGAAGATAGAACCTCCAAATTTGGTATCAGGGTGTCCCTTCCTATTTCCTAAGTGTCTTGGGAATTTGGGTCCCATTGGAGTACTGGGTCGGGGACCAGCAACACATTTCCCGAGGACCTTAAAGCATATTTTCGAAATTAATAAAAATAGTAACTTGAAACAAATGTAGAAGCTTCAAATTTGGCCCAGGGTGTTCTTTACTATTTCTTCCGTGCCCCCCTAATTTGGGATCATTTGGACTGGTTGTTCAGGACCGCTTTTAGACCCCCCCAAATGTGTAAAAGCTTATCATCGAAATTAATAAAACTAGTAACTTAAAACTAAGATAGAACGTTCCAATTGTATACAAGGGTTAACTAGTATTGAAAGTATGACGGGACTGCATATGGGCGAAATCGTACCATGGTTTCGGGTTCTGGAGCCCTTGACAAGTTCAAGGACTAAAAAACATATATCTTAAAAACACCATAACTCAAAAAATAATGCCGGTATTTTGATGAAATTTAAACTCTAGGTTACTAGTAATGAAAGTACCATGGGAATTGGTTCTGGTCGAGTTTAATTTCAAAGCCAAATGAATATATTTCCTATGTCCTATGTGTCTCCGAAATCTAGACTTAATTGTAATGGTTCAGCTATGTTCAAAGGTGCTTGCTGCTTTTATGTAAAATTTATTTGAATATTTAAATGAATTATATGAAAAGTTTTAAATTTGTAATTGTATTTTAGAAATACATTTATTGCATATTTTGCGTTTATAAGCTTTTCTATTAGGTATATAAACTAACCATTTAAAATAATTGCAATTTTGAAAAATTTGGATTATTAAATATATTATGCTTTGATTATCTTTTTATCACAAAATTTAATAATTAGAATTTTTTCATTTTGTAATTGAATTGGAATAAATATATTTTCATTTATTTCAAGTTTTTTTGTTTTTTAATATTTTTAAATAGATAAATTAGTAAGAATTTGTAATATTTTTTAATAGATAGTGTAATTAGAAAATGTTTTTAGTATTATAAAGTTAATTTGGTTAGCTATGTCTTACGATAAAATTAATAACAGCTTTTATGGTGTTAAAATGACTTATGGATATGTCCTTAAATTTTAACCAAATAGGTGTAGGGTATTTCTAAGTCGGTTGCACCGACTGACTGTTTCTTTACTTGTTTTTTTTTTAAAAAAAGAAACACAGTTATTAATGCAAAGTTTAATTTCAATTATATAAAGGAGTAATTCAATTTTTAATTAAAATTGAAAAATAAATTATAGCTCCTTAATGCCATAGGTGCCAATTGCGACCCACACGAAAATTCATGAATTTTATTCTAGTTTAGCTCCTGAAAATTGGGTTTCGGTCTGTGCACCTATTCCAAAGTTCAGCCAAAATAACAATTAATAATTAAATTTTTTTTGGGAGTAAAACATCAACAATATTAACTAGCGCCCGAGAAGGACACAGAAGTTGTAGGAAGTGCTTGGGAATAGTGAAATATTATTGTGTTTCTACCTTTTTATTTTTATTTTATCTAAAGATACTAAATAAATTATCTGTAAAAAAAAAAAAAAGAACAACAAAAAATTAAATTAAATAAAAACTAGAGACCAAAAAGAACAGTGTACATAAAATAAATAAGGAGAACAGTTGCATAACAATCAACGTCATCATCATCAACAAATTTTTATTAAAAGTGCATCTATTGAAACATTATCAAATATTAATGATAATAAATCAGATTTACTAAATTTTAATAATAAAATTTTAAAAATATAAATTTATGAAATAAATTTATTAAAATTTAATAAAAATAATCATAAAAGTGAATATAACAAAAATAATAATAATTGTAAATCAACTAGATCTGTTAAAAATATTCTCAAGTGGATAAAAGATCTCATTATGATTGTAATTGTATCAGTAGTGAATATGATTTAGAAAAAAAGGCATACAAAATTGGCAAAACTATAATAGAGAAATAACATTGGAAAAGAGAACACAAAAACATTCACTGGAGGAAGTACCTTTCATACACCGAGAAGGAAGTAAGTTATAAACAACCAAATTTATCATAATAATAAGAAAGGAAACGAGGCCCCGTAGCAGTCAATAACTAGGACAAAGCAGAGCTACAATACAGCTGGTTAATATTTGTGAAAACTGCAAAAGGCCCAATGCTCAAATCTGCCAGAGTCTGTGTGAGTGGTTTTCCAATTTAAACCACAACAAGTATTAGTAGCAGCGGCTCATTATTTTCATGTAAGTCCATATAGTCATTTAACTTACCATTTAACATAAAAAAAAATTATAATAAAAAATATTACAAATAAATAAATAAAGAAAGATTAAATGAAAAAAATTTTAAAGATACGATACAAATATAAATAAACAAGTAAAGAAACAATCAGTCGGTGCAACCGACTTAGAAATACCCTACACCTATTTGGTTCAAATTTAAGGACATATCCATAAGTCATTTTAACACCATAAAAGCTGTTATTAATTTTATCGTAAGATATAGCTAACCAAATTAACTTTATAATACTAAAAACATTTTCTAATTACACTATCTATTAAAAAATATTACAAATTCTTACTAATTTATCTATTTAAAAATATTAAAAAACAAACAAACTTGAAATAAATGAAAATATATTTATTCCAATTCAATTACAAAATGAAAAAATTCTAATTATTAAATTTTGTGATAAAAAGATAATCAAAGCATAATATATTTAATAATCCAAATTTTTCAAAATTGCAATTATTTTAAATGGTTAGTTTATATACCTAATAGAAAAGCTTATAAACGCAAAATATGCAATAAATGTATTTCTAAAATACAATTACAAATTTAGACCTTTTCATATAATTCATTTAAATATTCAAATAAATTTTACATAAATGCAGCAAGTACCTTTGAACATAGCTGAACCACTACAATTAAGTCTAGATTTCGGAGACACATAGGACATAGGAAATATATTCTTTGGCTTTGAAATTAAACTCGACCAGAACCAATTCCTATGGTACTTTCATTACTAGTAACCTAGAGTTTAAATTTCATCAAAATACCGGCATTATTTTTTGAGTTATGGTGTTTTTATGATATATGTTTTTTAGTCCTTGAACTTGTCAAGGGTTCCAGAACCCGAAAACATGGTACGATTTCGCCCATATGCAGTCCCGTCATACTTTCAATACTAGTTAACCCTTGTATACAATTGGAACGTTCTATCTTAGTTTTAAGTTACTAGTTTTATTAATTTCGATGAGAAGCTTTTACACATTTTGGGGGGTCTAAGAGCGGTCCCGAACCACCAGTCCACATGATCCGAAATTAGAGGGGCACGGAAGAAATAGTAAAGAACACCCTGGGCCAAATTTGAAGCTTCTACATTTGTTTCAAGTTACTATTTTTATTAATTTCGAAAATATGCTTTAAGGTCCTCGGAACTGAGTGGCCGGTCCCCGACCCACTAGCCCAATGGGGCCCAAATTTCAAAGACACTTACGCAATAGGAAGGGAGACCCTGATACCAAATTTGGAGGTTATATCTTCATTGGTTTCGGAATTACGCTAGTTTGGCCTAAATTCGATCAAAAAGTTCTCAGTTCTGAACCCATTGTCCAATCCTCATCGTACGTAATCACCGCCGTAGTTTCATTACCAATTAACTACAGCACAAATTTCATGAAGATAGCCTCATTAGTTGTTGAGTTATCGTGATTTTTAATATATGTTCGTTATCCCTGACATCGACTAAAAGGTCCAGAATCCAAACCCATGGGCTGATTTCGCCCTTATACAGCCCGCGCTTTACTTATAGTACTAGTTAACCCTTGTACACAATTTGAACGGTCTATCTTAATTTTAAGTAACTATTTTTAGTAATTTCGATTATAAGCTTTTAAAACTTGGGAGGTCTGAGAGGGGTACTGAACCACCTCTCCAATTGATCCCAAATTAAGGGAACACGCAAGAGATAGTAAATAACACCCTTGTGGCAAATTGGAAGCTTCTACATTTTTTCAAGTTGTTATCTTTATTAATTTTAAAGATATGCTTTAAGGTCTTCGGAAATCTGTGGCTGGTCCCCGACCCAGTACTCCAATGGGACCCAAATTCCCAAGACACTTGGGAAATAGGAAGGGACACCCTGATACCAAATTTGGAGGTTCTATCTTCATTGGTTTCGGAATTATGCTCGTTTGGTCTAAATTCGATCAAAAAGTTCTAGGTTCCGAACCCATGGTCCAATCCCGACCTTACGCAATCCCCGAAGTAGTTTCATTACTAGTAACCTACATCACAAATTTGATGAAGATAGCGTCATTAGTTGTTGAGTTATTGTGATTTTTTATATATGTTCGTTAGCCCTTCGATCGATTAAAAGGTCCAGAATCCGAACCCATGGGCCGACTTCGCTCATATGCAATTCCCGCCGTACTTTCAGTGCTAGTAATCTACAGTTAAAATTTCATCAAGATAGCTCCATTATTTTTTGAGTTATCGTGCCTACGGACGGACGGGCGGACAGACGGACGGACGGACATGGCTATATCGACTCAGGCGGTCACGCTGATCACAAATATATATACTTTTCCATATCTAGCTCGCTTCCTTTAGGTGGTTACAAACACCATACCAAAGTTAATATACCCCTTTACCTATTCTATAGGTGTAAGGTATAAAAAAAAAAAAAAATCAAATGTTATACATACTCTGTACGAGCAAATTGCTCTTTTAGAGACAATAATAATAATAAATAAATAATAATAATTTGAAAAAAACCGGTACACGTTCATATAACTGTAAATATCTCAAAAACTAGAACATATATCTAACAACAATTAGTGTCAAAAGATAGGTCTGAGAAACGCTTTCAAAATAGTATATACAATATTGGTACGGGTTGTCCCATTTAAGTACAGAGTAGATAAAAGTAAAAAAAACAAATGTTTGTTTTTACTTTTTTGATTATAACGGTAAAAAAATATTTAACGGTACCTTTTGTTTCAAAATTTTTTATTTTAAAATTCTCTCTCTTTCCAAAAAGACGTCACATATTATTCTATCCCTTATAAATTTTAACTTATATCAAAAAAATGTTGGTCTTTTATATGAAAAAAATTAATATTTCATATAAAAATGCAATTTATTAAATAAACAAGTAAAGAAACAGTTAGTCGGTGTAACTGACTTAGAAATACCCTACACTTATTTGGTTCAAATTTAATGACATATCCATAAGTCATTTTAACACCATAAAAGCTGTTATTAATTTGATTGTAAGACATAGCTAACCAAATTAACTTTATAATAAAAACAATTTCTAATTACACTATCTCTTAAAAAATATTACAAATTCTTACTAATTTATTTATTTAAAAATATTAAAAAACAAAAAACTTGAAATAAATGAAAATATATTTATTACAATTCAATTACAAAATGAAAAAACTCTAGTTATTAAATTTTGTGATAAAAAGCTAATCAAAGCATAATATATTTAATAATCCAAATTTTTCAAAATTGCAATTATTTTAAATGGCTAGTTAATATACCTAATAGAAAAGCTTATACGCAAAATATGCAATAAATGTATTTCTAAAATACAATTACAAATTTACACCTTTTTTAAATTAGTTGTTGAGTTATCGTAATTATTAATATATGTTCGTTAGCCCTGAAACCGATTAAAAGGTCCAGAATCCGAACCCTTGGGCTGATTTCGCCCTTATGCAGTCCACGCTTTACTTTAAGCACTAGTTAACCCTTGTACACAATTTGAACGTTCTATCTTAATTTTAAGTTACTATTTTTAATAATTTCGATTATAAGCTTTTAAAACTTAAGAGGTCTAAGAGGGATACTGAACCCCCACTCCAATTAATCCCAAATTAGGGGGACACGCAAGGGATAATAAAGAAGACCCTTGTGCCAAATTTGAAGCTTCTACATTTTTTTAAGTTGTTATCTTTATTAATTTTAAAGATATGCTTTAAGGTCTTCGGAAATGTATGGCTGGTCCCCGACCCTTATATATTTTGTACCGTTATATTCGAAAAAGTAAAAACAAACATTTGTTTTTTTACTTTTATCCACTCTGTACTTTAATGGGACAACCTGTACCAATATTGTATATATTATTTTGAAAGCATTTATCAGAATTATCCTTTGACACTAATAGTAGTTAGATATATTATTTTCTTGTTTTGGAGATATTTAAATGGAGATTCTTGTTTTGGAGATATTCATGAATTTCAGTGTAGTTTTACCACCAAAAATTTGGTTACGGTCTGTGGTGGTCACCTATTCCAAAGTTCAGCCCGAAAATAATAAAGATAGTACGTTTAAACAAATGTAGAAGCTTCAAATTTGGTACTTTAATGTTGCCTACGTGTTTCCCCTTATTATGATCAATTGGAGTGTTGGTTCAGCTCTTAGACCTACCAAGGTTTAAAAGCTAATCATCGAAATTAATAAAGATAGTAAATAAAAATTAAGATAGAACGTTCCAATTGTGTACAAGGGTTAACTGCATATCAGCCCATGGGTTCGGATTCTGGACCTTTTAATCGGTCTAGGGGCCAACGAACATGTATAAAAAATCACGATTACTCAACAATAATGACACTACCTTCATGAAATTTGTGCCATAGGTTACTAGTAATGAGACTATGGCGGGGATTAAGTGCAGTCGAGATCGGACCATGAGCGATATAATAATTTTTCGGCAAATGAAGTCGATGTGATTTTTAAAATTAATTTTTTCATCAATAATGACTCCTAAATATTTAATTTCATCGACTATTTCTATTAAATCATCTCCAATTTTAAAAGCTTAAACTGACTCCTTGCTGTTAATAACCATAAATTTAGTTTTATTGACATTCAATTTTAATTTGTTTGCATTTATCCATTTATTTAAGGTTAATAAATCGTATTTCACTTTCATTCTGCATTTCTGAATATCACTATCCTCAAGATAAATCAAAGCATCATATGCAAATAATCTACTTTTGCAAAATTTCATCATCTTACCCATGTCATTTATATAAATTAAGAATAAGAGTACTCCAAGTACTGAACCTTGTGGTACTCCTAAACTAATCTCTTCAAAATCAGAATAATATTTTTTGATCTTTGTTGGGGCCAAATATGGGGCCAATTATGTACCAATTCTCTAAAATGGTTTCTTTATTAGCGCCATTATATTAATCAACTTAAATTTGAATTCTGATATTACCTCTGTTATGTTGTTATTATAATGTTAAAATTTTATAGAATTATGTATATCTTCCACACTTTTTATGAAAGTATTTGTTCAACCTAACCGAAAATTCATTCAAATCGTTTATAGTATCATTTTCAAATTTAACTTTATCTATTTCTTTTCTATATTTTTTTAGAACAAGCTCTTTTATTGTTTTCCATTTGTCCTTTTGATTACCAGCGTTTTCAACTTTATTTCTAATAAAATCACCTTTATATTTTTCGATTTCAGTTTTATAATAATTTCTTTTGTACTTATATTCATTCCAATCAATTTCATTTTAAGTAATTTTCGCCCTGATTACCAGCGTTTTCAACTTTATTTATAATAAAATCACCTTTATATTTTTCGATTTCAGTTTTAAAATAATTTCTTTTGTACTTATATTTATTCCAACAAATTTCATTTTAAGTAATTTTCGCCCTTTTGTAAGCTATTATTTTCATGTTTTTAATCGTTTTAACCTCTGGTTAAACCAACTTACACCAAAAGGTAATTTTTTTACTTTTACCCTAAATTTGTTTAAAGTTTTATTAAATTTCTCATCAAATTTTTTAATATAATCGTTTGTATTATTTTCTAATTCAAAATTCAAATAATTTAAGTTAAGGTTACTATTAAATTCATTTGCTATATCATTTTCATTATATTGACAGAGCTCAATCATTTCAAAATTTTGTTTATATCTCAGAATAACTTTTGTATTCTTTTTTAAATTTATACATATTGTTTCGTGATCACTTATCTTTAAATCATTATTTATTGTTGTAGGCCTATTATATTCATTTTTCAAACATTTTTATATGCATCATCTTCAGCCCAGTTTATGTTAAAGTCACCTGTAATTATTATTTCCATATCATAATATTTAATCGGCTTATTTTTTCCCATACAAATATTAACATCCCTTTTTAGTTGAACCTATTTGACCAATTTTAATAAAACAACAACCAAAAGAAAGTTTTTTTTGCTTTCACATTACAATGATATTTTTTTTCAGAATATTGCGTTTTTCAGGTGAAAATCCATCTTTAATTTAACGTAAAATTAACTTATCGAATTTGCGAATTTAACGGTCACGCGGTCAAGTTGATGACTCTAATATTATGCGCCTTTTAGAAGGAAAAGCAGTATACATAGGCTTGAGGCTGACACATCAAATAAAATTCTAGCAAATGAGTTCGAAGTGTCCATTCTAGAATTGGCACATTCTACAATGTTCAAGTCTTATACTAATTTTTCAAAATTCACAGCCTCTTTTAAAACGACATTCGTTTATTACATCGAATATTTTTTGTCTCTACATGGTCGTTGTAAGCGAAAAGTACTGTATGTTTTTTTTTTAAAAGAATTATTTTTCTACTTCGTATATTATTCTTGCTTTTTGTTAGGTTTTTTATAATAATAAAATAACCGACTTTCGAAATATATTCTGTAGTTAAAAGTTGTTATAAAATATTTTTATAAAAATTAAAAACGAAAAATCTTTCTTAAAAAAATAATTTGTAATTTAAATGATTTGTTCCTTAGGGCCTAACCAAAGTTTTAACTAACAAAAAGTTTTAAATTAGTAGTAAAGTACATGATATTACATGAGAATAACTAACTGCACCTCGAATTTTTAAAATTGACAAAGCATATAAAAATGTTATTGTTTTTTCTTATGTTGTTATTGTTCTAAAAATAAAATATTTTAAAATAATATTGTTTTTAAAAATACCTATATACATATTTTTAAAAAATACATTACATAAATGAGGAGTACATTACAAAAATACATTACATTACATTCAAAATAATTGAAATACCTACAATATGTTTGCAGAAACAAAAAATAACATTTCTCAAGAAAAATTATGTGTTCTTTAGGGATCAACCAGAATAAAAGCGTACGGTGTGCAGTCTCTGCCAAAAAATTTTGAAATAAGTACCTAGGTATGTTATGTACTGTATTTTTGAATTTAAAATTTTTAAATTTGACAAAGCGTATAAAAGTATTGTAATTGTTTTTTCTGATGTTGCTACGATTAAGTTTTCAAAATAAAATATTTTAAAATAATATTTTTTTTTAAAATAACATACATTGAAAATAATTGAAAATACCTATAATATGTTCATAAAAAAAAACTAAAAAATAATCTTCAACTTAAATAAAAGCGTTCGGCGTATAATTTATATTGAAAAAAATTGAAAATATACCTATTAGGTATATGAAATTAAAACAAAATTTTTGTACTAAATTAAAACATTCAAATTAAAAATTTTGTGTGTACGCGCGTATCAATTTACGGATATGTAGATAGACATATTGACGTACTGCTGTATAAAAATTGTACGTCGTATGTTTTAATTTAGGTTAATTAAAGTCCTATTAAATAAAAAGTTTATTCTACATTTTAAACATATGTTTTTTAATAATAAAAAACTCTTTTTAGTTTTACTTTGACATAACGCACGAATTTTATATAATGCATGCGTTCCTTTTACAAAAAATTGTTGATGAAGAGTAGATAGAAGTTGTTTGTAAATGGAAAGCTAATTTTTGTTTAAGGAGTATATAATTGTCAGATTAATTATCCTACATAACATTTAACATTTTAAAACTATCTGTCTTTTGTGAAGTTAATAATATTTAATATATATGATAAAAAAATGTGAAAAAATTAAGGTTTATTGCTGAAATATATAAAGACTATTTTTTAAAATGGAAGATTTAAGTACTTATTGGTAATCAAATAAAAAATATGATTTAACATAACCTATTCAAAAGAAAATTCATCTATTATGAAAAATTTATTTAAAGCTATCTGCCGAAAATTATTAAATTATCTACTCCTTTCATCTACTCTTTTTCAAGATGCGGTGTGGTGTAGCTGGCAGTAGGTGAGAGTAAAAAAGAGTAGTTTACTCCTCATAAAGGAACGCAAGTAATAACATTTGTTTGTTTGAAGAAACTAATGAGTCATGACTCATGACCATGAATAGAAAAAAATAAATAAACTAGACAAATAGGAATAATATAAAGTAAACTAAAGAATTCAAAACCATATTTTGTATATGTACATACATTTGTAGTAAAAATTTCAGATTTTATGATTGAAATGTAGTGTTTATTTGTCTATGTAGCTACTAAATTTAAAAATGAGGAAGAAAATTTTATTAATTTTTAATTGCTTAGATATTTTTTTTAATATCATTATATGTAGATATGTTATTATTCTTAAAATAGTGATTTGAAAAAAAATCTCAACTTCTGTCAACTTAACTATTATTTTGTATTTCTGGCAGCTTCAATCTATCTTCTATATATATAAAAGCGAAAGTTTGTTTATTTGTTTGTTTGTTTGTTTGTTTGTATGTTTGTTTGTTTGTTTGTTTGTTTGTTTGTTTGTAGCGAATAGACTCCTAAACTGCCCAGCCGGTTTTCATGAAAATTTGTATATAGGGGTTTTTGGGTACGGAAAGAAATCGTGGCTCAAAAATTTTGCTCTAACGGACCGCCAAGTTGGGACTGTGGTGCAAGTATTTAAACTTCTTTGTTCTAAAATGAAAACGGTTTGACCGATTGACTTCAAATTTTGTATACGTGATGCTCTTTGAGAATTGAGTAGACACTATTAAAAGTTTTGGAATTTATTAACCCATGTCGGGCCGACGGGTGGTCAAAAAAAATTTTGGATCCAAATTTTGTCCGATTTTACGAAATTCTGCTTTGGCTTTAAAGAAAGCCCCAAAAAAAATTTTGTTGAGTTCCATTAACCCATTGCGGCCCAACAGCTTTTTATAGGTTTTTTCAATACTTTACTCTAAATTCGAAACGGTTTGACCAATTGACTTCAAATTTTGTATACGTGATGCTCCTTGAGAATTGAGTTGACACTATTAAAAGTTTTGGAATTTATTAACCCATGTCGGGCCGACGGGTGGTCAAAAAAAAATTTGGGTTCAAATTTTGTCCGATTTTATGAAATTCAGCTCTGGCTAAAAAGAACACCCACAAAAAAATTTTATTGACTTGCATTAACCCATTGGGGCCCAACAGCTTTTTATAGGTTTTTTCAATACCTAACTCTAAATTAACAAGTAAAGAAACAGTCAGTCGGTGCAACCGATTTAGAAATACCCTACACCTATTTGGTTAAAATTTAAGGACATATCCATAAGTCGTTTTAACACCATAAGAGCTGTTATTAATTTGATCGTAAGACATAGCTAACCAAATTAACTTTATAATACTAAAAACATTTTCTAATTACACTATCTATTAAAAAATATTACAAATTCTCACTAATTTATCTATTTAAAAATATTAAAAAAAAAAACTTGAAATAAATGAAAATATATTTATTCCAATTCAATTACTAAATGAAAAAATTTGAATTATTAAATTTTGTGATAAAAAGCTAATATATTTAATAATTAAAATTTTTCAAAATTGCAATTATTTTAAATGGCTTGTTTATGTACCTATTAGAAAAGCTTATAAACGCAAAATATGCAATAAATGTATTTCTAAAATACATATACAAATTTAGACCTTTTCATATAATTCATTTAAATATAAAAATAAATTTTACATAAATGCAGCAAGTACCTTTGAACATAGCTGAACCACTACAATTAAGTCAAAATTTCGGAGACACATAGGTTATGGTGTTTTAAGATATATGTTTGTTAGCCCTTGAGCTTTTCGAGGGTTTCAGAACTCGAAACCATGGTACGATTTCGCCCATATGCAGTCCCCGTTATACTTTCAATACAAGTTAACTCTTGTACACTATTGGAACGTGTTATCTTAATTTTAAGTTACTAGTTTTATTAATTTCGATGGTAAGCTTTTACACATTGGTGGGTCTAAGAGAGGTACTGAACCACCACCCCAATTGATCCAAAATTAGAAGAAACGCAGGAAATATTAAAGAACACCGATGTGCCAAATTTGAAGCTTCTACTTTTGTTTCAAGTTATTATCTTTATTAATTTCGAAAATATGCTTTAAGGTTCTTGGAACTGAGTAGCTGGTCCCCACCCACTACTTCAATTGGGCTCAAACTTCAAGGAGACTAAGGAAATGGAAAGCGACACTCTGATACCAAATTTGGAGGTTCTATCTTCATTGGTTACGGAATTATGCTAGTTTGGCCTAAATTCGATCAAAAAGTTCTAAGTTCCGAACCCATTGTCCAATCCTCACCGTGCGCAATTGCCGCAGTAGTTTCATTACCAATAACCTACAGCACAAATTTCATGAAGATAGCGTCATTAGTTGTTGAGTTATAGTGATTTTTTACATATGTTCGTTAGCCCTGTAACCGATTTAAAGGTCCAGAATCCGAACCCTTGGGCTGATTTCGGTTTTATACAGTCCGCGCTGTACTTTAAGTACTAGTTAACCCTTGTACAAAATTTAAACGTTCTATCTTAATTTTAAGTTACTATTTTTAGTAATTTCGAGTATAAGCTTTTAAAACTTGGGAGGTCTAAGAGGGGTACTGAACCACCACTCCAATTGATCCCTAATTAGGGGGACAAGCAAGAGGTAGTAAAGAATACCAAATGTGAAGCTTCTACATTTTTTCAAGTTGCTATCTTTATTAATTTTAACAAGTAAAGCAACAGTCAGTCGGTGCAACCGACTTAGAAATACCCTACACCTATTTGGTTAAAATTTAAGGACATATCCATAAGTCATTTTAACACCATAAAAGCTGTTATTAATTTGATCGTAAGACATAGCTAACCAAATTAACTTTATAATACTAAAAACATTTTCTAATTACACTATCTATTAAAAAATATTACAAATTCTTACTAATTTATCTATTTAAAAATATTAAAAAACAAACAAACTTGAAATAAATGAAAATATATTTATTCCAATTCAATTACAAAATGAAAAAATTCTAATTATTAAATTTTATGATAAAAAGATAATCAAAGCATAATATATTTAATAATCCAAATTTTTCAAAATTGCAATTATTTTAAATGGCTTGTTTATGTACCTATTAGAAAAGCTTATAAACGCAAAATATGCAATAAATGTATTTCTAAAATACAATTACAAATTTAGACCTTTTCATATAATTCATTTAAATATTCAAATAAATTTTACATAAATGCAGCAAGTACCTTTGATCATAGCTGAACCACTACAATTAAGTCTAGATTTCGGAGACACATAGGACATAGGAAATATATTCTTTGGCTTTGAAATTAAACTCGACCAGAACCAATTCCCATGGTACTTTCATTACTAGTAACCTAGAGTTTAAATTTCATCAAAATACCGGCATTATATTTTGAGTTATGGTGTTTTTAAGATATATGTTTTTTAGTCCTTGAACTTGTCAAGGGTTCCAGAACCCGAAACCATGGTACGATTTCGCCCATATGCAGTCCCGTCATACTTTCAATACTAGTTAACCCTTGTATATATGTTTCAAGTTACTATTGTTATTAATTTCGAAAATATGCTTTAAGGTCCTCGGAACTGAGTGGCTGGTCCCCGACACACTAGTCCAATGGAGCCCAAATTTCAAAGACACTTACGCAATAGAAAGGGAGACCCTGATACTAAATTTGGAGGTTATATCTTCATTGGTTTCGGAATTACGCTAGTTTGGCCTAAATTCGATCAAAAAGTTCTCAGTTCCGAACCCATTGTCCAATCTTCACCGTACGTAATCACCGCCGTAGTTTCATTACCAATAACCTACAGCACAAATTCCATGAAGATAGCCTCATTAGTTGTTGAGTTATCGTGATTTTTAATATATGTTCGTTATCCCTGACACGGACTAAAAGGTCCAAAATCCGAACCCATGGGCTGATTTCGCCCTTATACAGCCCGCGCTTTACTTATAGTACTAGTTAACCCTTGTACACAATTTGAACGGTCTATCTTAATTTTAAGTAACTATTTTTAGTAATTTCGATTATAAGCTTTTAAAACTTGGGAGGTCTGAGAGGGGTACTGAACCACCTCTCCAATTGATCCCAAATTAAGGGAACACGCAAGAGATAGTAAATAACACCCTTGTGGCAAATTGGAAGCTTCTACATTTTTTCAAGTTGTTATCTTTATTAATTTTAAAGATATGCTTTAAGGTCTTCGGAAATCTGTGGCTGGTCCCCGACCCAGTACTCCAATGGGACCCAAATTCCCAAGACATTTGGGAAATAGGAAGGGACACCCTGATACCAAATTTGGAGGTTCTATCTTCATTGGTTTCGGAATTATGCTCGTTTGGTCTAAATTCGATCAAAAAGTTCTAGGTTCCGAACCCATGGTCCAATCCCGACCTTACGCAATCCCCGAAGTAGTTTCATTACTAGTAACCTACATCACAAATTTGATGAAGATAGCGTCATTAGTTGTTGAGTTATTGTGATTTTTTATATATGTTCGTTAGCCCTTCGATCGATTAAAAGGTCCAGAATCCGAACCCATGGGCCGACTTCGCTCATATGCAATTCCCGCCGTACTTTCAGTGCTAGTAATCTACAGTTAAAATTTCATCAAGATAGCTCCATTATTTTTTGAGTTATCGTGCCTACGGACGGACGGGCGGACAGACGGACGGACGGACATGGCTATATCGACTCAGGCGGTCACGCTGATCACAAATATATATACTTTTCCATATCTAGCTCGCTTCCTTTAGGTGGTTACAAACACCATACCAAAGTTAATATACCCCTTTACCTATTCTATAGGTGTAGGGTATAAAAAAAAAAAAATCAAATGTTATACATACTCTGTACGAGCAAATTGCTCTTTTAGAGACAATAATAATAATAAATAAATAATAATAATTTGAAAAAAACCGGTACACGTTCATATAACTGTAAATATCTCAAAAACTAGAACATATATCTAACAACAATTAGTGTCAAAAGATAGGTCTGAGAAACGCTTTCAAAATAGTATATACAATATTGGTACGGGTTGTCCCATTTAAGTACAGAGTAGATAAAAGTAAAAAAAACAAATGTTTGTTTTTACTTTTTTGATTATAACGGTAAAAAAATATTTAACGGTACCTTTTGTTTCAAAATTTTTTATTTTAAAATTCTCTCTCTTTCCAAAAAGACGTCACATATTATTCTATCCCTTATAAATTTTAACTTATATCAAAAAAATGTTGGTCTTTTATATGAAAAAAATTAATATTTCATATAAAAATGCAATTTATTAAATAAACAAGTAAAGAAACAGTTAGTCGGTGTAACTGACTTAGAAATACCCTACACTTATTTGGTTCAAATTTAATGACATATCCATAAGTCATTTTAACGCCATAAAAGCTGTTATTAATTTGATTGTAAGACATAGCTAACCAAATTAACTTTATAATAAAAACAATTTCTAATTACACTATCTCTTAAAAAATATTACAAATTCTTACTAATTTATTTATTTAAAAATATTAAAAAACAAACAAACTTGAAATAAATGAAAATATATTTATTACAATTCAATTACAAAATGAAAAAACTCTAGTTATTAAATTTTGTGATAAAAAGCTAATCAAAGCATAATATATTTAATAATCCAAATTTTTCAAAATTGCAATTATTTTAAATGGCTAGTTAATATACCTAATAGAAAAGCTTATACGCAAAATATGCAATAAATGTATTTCTAAAATACAATTACAAATTTACACCTTTTTTAAATTAGTTGTTGAGTTATCGTAATTATTAATATATGTTCGTTAGCCCTGAAACCGATTAAAAGGTCCAGAATCCGAACCCTTGGGCTGATTTCGCCCTTATGCAGTCCACGCTTTACTTTAAGCACTAGTTAACCCTTGTACACAGTTTGAACGTTCTATCTTAATTTTAAGTTACTATTTTTAATAATTTCGATTATAAGCTTTTAAAACTTAAGAGGTCTAAGAGGGATACTGAACCACCACTCCAATTAATCACAAATTAGGGGGACACGCAAGGGATAGTAAAGAAGACCCTTGTGCCAAATTTGAAGCTTCTACATTTTTTTAAGTTGTTATCTTTATTAATTTTAAAGATATGCTTTAAGGTCTTCGGAAATGTATGGCTGGTCCCCGACCCTTATATATTTTTTACCGTTATATTCGAAAAAGTAAAAACAAACATTTGTTTTTTTACTTTTATCCACTCTGTACTTTAATGGGACAACCTGTACCAATATTGTATATATTATTTTGAAAGCATTTATCAGAATTATCCTTTGACACTAATAGTAGTTAGATATATTATGTTCTTGTTTTGGAGATATTTAAATGGAGATTCTTGTTTTGGAGATATTCATGAATTTCAGTGTAGTTTTACCACCAAAAATTTGGTTACGGTCTGTGGTGGTCACCTATTCCAAAGTTCAGCCCGAAAATAATAAAGATAGTACGTTTAAACAAATGTAGAAGCTTCAAATTTGGTACTTTAATGTTGCCTACGTGTTTCCCCTTATTATGATCAATTGGAGTGTTGGTTCAGCTCTTAGACCTACCAAGGTTTAAAAGCTAATCATCGAAATTAATAAAGATAGTAAATAAAAATTAAGATAGAACGTTCCAATTGTGTACAAGGGTTAACTGCATATCAGCCCATGGGTTCGGATTCTGGACCTTTTAATCGGTCTAGGGGCCAACGAACATGTATAAAAAATCACGATTACTCAACAATAATGACACTACCTTCATGAAATTTGTGCCATAGGTTACTAGTAATGAGACTATGGCGGGGATTAAGTGCAGTCGAGATCGGACCATGAGCGATATAATAATTTTTCGGCAAATGAAGTCGATGTGATTTTTAAAATTAATTTTTTCATCAATAATGACTCCTAAATATTTAATTTCATCGACTATTTCTATTAAATCATCTCCAATTTTAAAAGCTTAAACTGACTCCTTGCTGTTAATAACCATAAATTTAGTTTTATTGACATTCAATTTTAATTTGTTTGCATTTATCCATTTATTTAAGGTTAATAAATCGTATTTCACTTTCATTCTGCATTTCTGAATATCACTATCCTCAAGATAAATCAAAGCATCATATGCAAATAATCTAATTTTGCAAAATTTCATCATCTTACCCATGTCATTTATATAAATTAAGAATAAGAGTACTCCAAGTACTGAACCTTGTGGTACTCCTAAACTAATCTCTTCAAAATCAGAATAATATTTTTTGATCTTTGTTGGGGCCAAATATGGGGCCAATTATGTACCAATTCTCTAAAATGGTTTCTTTATTAGCGCCATTATATTAATCAACTTAAATTTGAATTCTGATATTACCTCTGTTATGTTGTTATTATAATGTTAAAATTTTATAGAATTATGTATATCTTCCACACTTTTTATGAAAGTATTTGTTCAACCTAACCGAAAATTCATTCAAATCGTTTATAGTATCATTTTCAAATTTAACTTTATCTATTTCTTTTCTATATTTTTTTAGAACAAGCTCTTTTATTGTTTTCCATTTGTCCTTTTGATTACCAGCGTTTTCAACTTTATTTCTAATAAAATCACCTTTATATTTTTCGATTTCAGTTTTATAATAATTTCTTTTGTACTTATATTCATTCCAATCAATTTCATTTTAAGTAATTTTCGCCCTGATTACCAGCGTTTTCAACTTTATTTCTAATAAAATCACCTTTATATTTTTCGATTTCAGTTTTAAAATAATTTCTTTTGTACTTATATTTATTCCAACAAATTTCATTTTAAGTAATTTTCGCCCTTTTGTAAGATATTATTTTCATGTTTTTAATCGTTTTAACCTCTGGTTAAACCAACTTACACCAAAAGGTAATTTTTTTACTTTTACCCTAAATTTGTTTAAAGTTTTATTAAATTTCTCATCAAATTTTTTAATATAATCGTTTGTATTATTTTCTAATTCAAAATTCAAATAATTTAAGTTAAGGTTACTATTAAATTCATTTGCTATATCATTTTCATTATATTGACAGAGCTCAATCATTTCAAAATTTTGTTTATATCACAGAATAACTTTTGTATTCTTTTTTAAATTTATACATATTGTTTCGTGATCACTTATCTTTAAATCATTATTTATTGTTGTAGGCCTATTATATTCATTTTTCAAACATTTTTATATGCATCATCTTCAGCCCAGTTTATGTTAAAGTCACCTGTAATTATTATTTTCATATCATAATATTTAATCGGCTTATTTTTTCCCATACAAATATTAACATCCCTTTTTAGTTGAACCTATTTGACCAATTTTAATAAAACAACAACCAAAAGAAAGGTTTTTTTTGCTTTCACATTACAATGATATTTTTTTTTAGAATATTGCGTTTTTCAGGTGAAAATCCATCTTTAATTTAACGTAAAATTAACTTATCGAATTTGCGAATTTAACGGTCACGCGGTCAAGTTGATGACTCTAATATTATGCGCCTTTTAGAAGGAAAAGCAGTATACATAGGCTTGAGGCTGACACATCAAATAAAATTCTAGCAAATGAGTTCGAAGTGTCCATTCTAGAATTGGCACATTCTACAATGTTCAAGTCTTATACTAATTTTTCAAAATTCACAGCCTCTTTTAAAACGACATTCGTTTATTACATCGAATATTTTTTGTCTCTACATGGTCGTTGTAAGCGAAAAGTACTGTATGTTTTTTTTTTAAAAGAATTATTTTTCTACTTCGTATATTATTCTTGCTTTTTGTTAGGTTTTTTATAATAATAAAATAACCGACTTTCGAAATATATTCTGTAGTTAAAAGTTGTTATAAAATATTTTTATAAAAATTAAAAACGAAAAATCTTTCTTAAAAAAATAATTTGTAATTTAAATGATTTGTTCCTTAGGGCCTAACCAAAGTTTTAACTAACAAAAAGTTTTAAATTAGTAGTAAAGTACATGATATTACATGAGAATAACTAACTGCACCTCGAATTTTTAAAATTGACAAAGCATATAAAAATGTTATTGTTTTTTCTTATGTTGTTATTGTTCTAAAAATAAAATATTTTAAAATAATATTGTTTTTAAAAATACCTATATACATATTTTTAAAAAATACATTACATAAATGAGGAGTACATTACAAAAATACATTACATTACATTCAAAATAATTGAAATACCTACAATATGTTTGCAGAAACAAAAAATAACATTTCTCAAGAAAAATTATGTGTTCTTTAGGGATCAACCAGAATAAAAGCGTACGGTGTGCAGTCTCTGCCAAAAAATTTTGAAATAAGTACCTAGGTATGTTATGTACTGTATTTTTGAATTTAAAATTTTTAAATTTGACAAAGCGTATAAAAGTATTGTAATTGTTTTTTCTGATGTTGCTACGATTAAGTTTTCAAAATAAAATATTTTAAAATAATATTTTTTTTTAAAATAACATACATTCAAAATAATTGAAAATACCTATAATATGTTCATAAAAAAAAACTAAAAAATAATCTTCAACTTAAATAAAAGCGTTCGGCGTATAATTTATATTGAAAAAAATTGAAAATATACCTATTAGGTATATGAAATTAAAAAAAAATTTTTGTACTAAATTAAAACATTCAAATTAAAAATTTTGTGTGTACGCGCGTATCAATTTACGGATATGTAGATAGACATATTGACGTACTGCTGTATAAAAATTGTACGTCGTATGTTTTAATTTAGGTTAATTAAAGTTCTATTAAATAAAAAGTTTATTCTACATTTTAAACATATGTTTTTTAATAATAAAAAACTCTTTTTAGCACATTTTCAAAAAATTTTGTAAAAATGTGCCTATATAGCTTCACTCTGTCCGTCCGTCCGTATGTTTACAAAAACTTTTACACCGTTTGAAATAGAGAAAAGAAATTTTAACCATGGGTAGTTTTTGCAAAAAAAATAATTTCGTAGAAGAATTTTTTTCTGTAGCCCCACCTGTTACGGGGCTACAGCCCCCCAAAGTTGGAAAAAGCCCTATATTTAAATTGTCATAACAAGAGTTCTGTTACATATATTTTCAATCTGAAAACGGCAAATGATAGCTGGTTTCATAAACTTTATAAATGTTTACAAGGCAAATGTTTAGGGTTGCCAAACGGTAGAAAAATTTAACATTACACAAAACTCAATTTTCGCAAAATTTTTGGCCACACATATCTTCTGAACGGTTCAAGCTAGAGTCTTAAAATTTTGGGAGAAGTTAGATACTCAGAAATTAGTAGGAGTCGGTTAACAAAATTTTTTTGTCAAGCCCCCTATTTAGGAGCTATACGAGCTCGAAAATTGAAATTTTTCTATTTTTAAACACCTGTAACTTAAATACCTGTCCAAATTTTTTTTTAGTGATAGACAAAATTCGAAGCTCTATAATTATATTTCAACATGTGTCAAAGGTTTTTCTTAATTTTGAAGGGTGACGAAGTTACAGCCCCTGAAAATTCCAAAAAAGCCCTATATTGAAATTGATATAACAAGAGTTCTGTTAGGTTTATTTTCAATCGTTTATTTTCAAAACGGTATTAGAGAGCTGCTTTTATAAACTTTACAAAAATATGTCGCTTAAATGTATAGGGTTGCCATACGGTACTAAAATTTACCATTATATAGAACTCAATTTTTGCAAAATTTTTGGCCCCACGTATCTTCTAAACGGTTCAAGCTAGAGTCTTGAAATTTTGGGAGAAGTTAGATCCTAAAAAAATAGTAGGAGTCAGTTAACAAAATTTTTTTGTCAAGCCCCCTGTTTAGGAGCTATAAAGGCCCGAAAATTGAAATTATGCTATTTTTAAGCACCTGTAACTTGAATACCTGTCCAATTTTTTTTTTTATTAATATTCAAAATTTAAAGGTCCAACATTATGTTTTAACATATGTTAAAGTTTTTCCAAAAATTTAAAAGGGCTTCCTTAAATTGAAGAAAGTGTCTCTCGGTTTTACCCATTTTTGCTTAGATAATAAAATTCTAAGTAAAATTTAAAATTTTTGTGTAATTCACAATTTAATTCCTAAAACCTAAAAAATTAGAGGATGTGGGGGGGGAAGAACTTAGATTCTTTAGAAATTTGGCAACCTTCCCCATTGAAGGGCAATAACAACTTTTAAATAAAAAATTTACTGTTAGCAGTAAATTTTATAAGTCAGTAGTAACTATTTCCAAGTAAATATTTCCAAAGTTAAACTCAGTATGTAATACAATATAATTTTGAAAATGTGCTTTTTTAAAAACCCTTGGTTTTTTTCATCACTTGTTAGTTTTACTTTGACATAACGCACGAATTTTATATAATGCATGCGTTCCTTTTACAAAAAATTGTTGATGAAGAGTAGATAGAAGTTGTTTGTAAATGGAAAGCTAATTTTTGTTTAAGGAGTATATAATTGTCAGATTAATTATCCTACATAACATTTAACATTTTAAAACTATCTGTCTTTTGTGAAGTTAATAATATTTAATATATATGATAAAAAAATGTGAAAAAATTAAGGTTTATTGCTGAAATATATAAAGACTATTTTTTAAAATGGAAGATTTAAGTACTTATTGGTAATCAAATAAAAAATATGATTTAACATAACCTATTCAAAAGAAAATTCATCTATTATGAAAAATTTATTTAAAGCTATCTGCCGAAAATTATTAAATTATCTACTCCTTTCATCTACTCTTTTTCAAGATGCGGTGTGGTGTAGCTGGCAGTAGGTGAGAGTAAAAAAGAGTAGTTTACTCCTCATAAAGGAACGCAAGTAATAACATTTGTTTGTTTGAAGAAACTAATGAGTCATGACTCATGACCATGAATAGAAAAAAATAAATAAACTAGACAAATAGGAATAATATAAAGTAAACTAAAGAATTCAAAACCATATTTTGTATATGTACATACATTTGTAGTAAAAATTTCAGATTTTATGATTGAAATGTAGTGTTTATTTGTCTATGTAGCTACTAAATTTAAAAATGAGGAAGAAAATTTTATTAATTTTTAATTGCTTAGATATTTTTTTTAATATCATTATATGTAGATATGTTATTATTCTTAAAATAGTGATTTGAAAAAAAATCTCAACTTCTGTCAACTTAACTATTATTTTGTATTTCTGGCAGCTTCAATCTATCTTCTTTATATATAAAAGCGAAAGTTTGTTTATTTGTTTGTTTGTTTGTTTGTTTGTATGTTTGTTTGTTTGTTTGTTTGTTTGTTTGTAGCGAATAGACTCCTAAACTGCCCAGCCGGTTTTCATGAAAATTTGTATATAGGGGTTTTTGGGTACGGAAAGAAATCGTGGCCCAAAAATTTTGCTCTAACGGACCGCCAAGTTGGGACTGTGGTGCAAGTATTTAAACTTCTTTGTTCTAAAATGAAAACGGTTTGACCGATTGACTTCAAATTTTGTATACGTGATGCTCTTTGAGAATTGAGTAGACACTATTAAAAGTTTTGGAATTTATTAACCCATGTCGGGCCGACGGGTGGTCAAAAAAAATTTTGGATCCAAATTTTGTCCGATTTTACGAAATTCTGCTTTGGCTTTAAAGAAAGCCCCAAAAAAAATTTTGTTGAGTTCCATTAACCCATTGCGGCCCAACAGCTTTTTATAGGTTTTTTCAATACTTTACTCTAAATTCGAAACGGTTTGACCAATTGACTTCAAATTTTGTATACGTGATGCTCCTTGAGAATTGAGTTGACACTATTAAAAGTTTTGGAATTTATTAACCCATGTCGGGCCGACGGGTGGTCAAAAAAAAATTTGGGTTCAAATTTTGTCCGATTTTATGAAATTCAGCTCTGGCTAAAAAGAACACCCACAAAAAAATTTTATTGACTTGCATTAACCCATTGGGGCCCAACAGCTTTTTATAGGTTTTTTCAATACCTAACTCTAAATTAACAAGTAAAGAAACAGTCAGTCGGTGCAACCGATTTAGAAATACCCTACACCTATTTGGTTAAAATTTAAGGACATATCCATAAGTCGTTTTAACACCATAAGAGCTGTTATTAATTTGATCGTAAGACATAGCTAACCAAATTAACTTTATAATACTAAAAACATTTTCTAATTACACTATCTATTAAAAAATATTACAAATTCTCACTAATTTATCTATTTAAAAATATTAAAAAAAAAAACTTGAAATAAATGAAAATATATTTATTCCAATTCAATTACTAAATGAAAAAATTTGAATTATTAAATTTTGTGATAAAAAGCTAATATATTTAATAATTAAAATTTTTCAAAATTGCAATTATTTTAAATGGCTTGTTTATGTACCTATTAGAAAAGCTTATAAACGCAAAATATGCAATAAATGTATTTCTAAAATACATATACAAATTTAGACCTTTTCATATAATTCATTTAAATATAAAAATAAATTTTACATAAATGCAGCAAGTACCTTTGAACATAGCTGAACCACTACAATTAAGTCAAAATTTCGGAGACACATAGGTTATGGTGTTTTAAGATATATGTTTGTTAGCCCTTGAGCTTTTCAAGGGTTTCAGAACTCGAAACCATGGTACGATTTCGCCCATATGCAGTCCCCGTTATACTTTCAATACAAGTTAACTCTTGTACACTATTGGAACGTGTTATCTTAATTTTAAGTTACTAGTTTTATTAATTTCGATGGTAAGCTTTTACACATTGGTGGGTCTAAGAGAGGTACTGAACCACCACCCCAATTGATCCAAAATTAGAAGAAACGCAGGAAATATTAAAGAACACCGATGTGCCAAATTTGAAGCTTCTACTTTTGTTTCAAGTTATTATCTTTATTAATTTCGAAAATATGCTTTAAGGTTCTTGGAACTGAGTAGCTGGTCCCCACCCACTACTTCAATTGGGCTCAAACTTCAAGGAGACTAAGGAAATGGAAAGCGACACTCTGATACCAAATTTGGAGGTTCTATCTTCATTGGTTACGGAATTATGCTAGTTTGGCCTAAATTCGATCAAAAAGTTCTAAGTTCCGAACCCATTGTCCAATCCTCACCGTGCGCAATTGCCGCAGTAGTTTCATTACCAATAACCTACAGCACAAATTTCATGAAGATAGTGTCATTAGTTGTTGAGTTATAGTGATTTTTTACATATGTTCGTTAGCCCTGTAACCGATTTAAAGGTCCAGAATCCGAACCCTTGGGCTGATTTCGGTTTTATACAGTCCGCGCTGTACTTTAAGTACTAGTTAACCCTTGTACAAAATTTAAACGTTCTATCTTAATTTTAAGTTACTATTTTTAGTAATTTCGAGTATAAGCTTTTAAAACTTGGGAGGTCTAAGAGGGGTACTGAACCACCACTCCAATTGATCCCAAATTAGGGGGACAAGCAAGAGGTAGTAAAGAATACCAAATGTGAAGCTTCTACATTTTTTCAAGTTGCTATCTTTATTAATTTTAACAAGTAAAGCAACAGTCAGTCGGTGCAACCGACTTAGAAATACCCTACACCTATTTGGTTCAAATTTAAAGACATATCCATAAGTCATTTTAACACCATAAAAGCTGTTATTAATTTGATCGTAAGACATAGCTAACCAAATTAACTTTATAATACTAAAAACATTTTCTAATTACACTATCTATTAAAAAATATTACAAATTCTTACTAATTTATCTATTTAAAAATATTAAAAAACAAACAAACTTGAAATAAATGAAAATATATTTATTCCAATTCAATTACAAAATGAAAAAATTCTAATTATTAAATTTTATGATAAAAAGATAATCAAAGCATAATATATTTAATAATCCAAATTTTTCAAAATTGCAATTATTTTAAATGGCTTGTTTATGTACCTATTAGAAAAGCTTATAAACGCAAAATATGCAATAAATGTATTTCTAAAATACAATTACAAATTTAGACCTTTTCATATAATTCATTTAAATATTCAAATAAATTTTACATAAATGCAGCAAGTACCTTTGATCATAGCTGAACCACTACAATTAAGTCTAGATTTCGGAGACACATAGGACATAGGAAATATATTCTTTGGCTTTGAAATTAAACTCGACCAGAACCAATTCCCATGGTACTTTCATTACTAGTAACCTAGAGTTTAAATTTCATCAAAATACCGGCATTATATTTTGAGTTATGGTGTTTTTAAGATATATGTTTTTTAGTCCTTGAACTTGTCAAGGGTTCCAGAACCCGAAACCATGGTACGATTTCGCCCATATGCAGTCCCGTCATACTTTCAATACTAGTTAACCCTTGTATATATGTTTCAAGTTACTATTGTTATTAATTTCGAAAATATGCTTTAAGGTCCTCGGAACTGAGTGGCTGGTCCCCGACACACTAGTCCAATGGAGCCCAAATTTCAAAGACACTTACGCAATAGAAAGGGAGACCCTGATACTAAATTTGGAGGTTATATCTTCATTGGTTTCGGAATTACGCTAGTTTGGCCTAAATTCGATCAAAAAGTTCTCAGTTCCGAACCCATTGTCCAATCTTCACCGTACGTAATCACCGCCGTAGTTTCATTACCAATAACCTACAGCACAAATTCCATGAAGATAGCCTCATTAGTTGTTGAGTTATCGTGATTTTTAATATATGTTCGTTATCCCTGACACGGACTAAAAGGTCCAAAATCCGAACCCATGGGCTGATTTCGCCCTTATACAGCCCGCGCTTTACTTATAGTACTAGTTAACCCTTGTACACAATTTGAACGGTCTATCTTAATTTTAAGTAACTATTTTTAGTAATTTCGATTATAAGCTTTTAAAACTTGGGAGGTCTGAGAGGGGTACTGAATCACCTCTCCAATTGAAAATTTGCGAAGTACTGCTTTGGCTAAAAAGAAAGCCTCAAAAAATTTTGTTGAGTGATTTGGAAGCAAATTACGTCCAATTTTGCGCAATACTGCTTTGCCCAAAGAAAAAGTGTAGTTCCGTTAACCCAGTGGGGCACAGTGGCTTTTAATAGATTTTTGCGTTACTTAACTCTAAATTAGAAACGATTTGACCGGTTTATCTCAAATTTTATATGTGTGAAGCAACTTGAAAATAGAGTTGAGTCTGTTAACAGTCGGTCCTATGATTTTTCAAAAAAAATTTTTGGAAGTAAATTACGTCAAAATTTGGAAAGTAGTTTGTACTGCTTTGAATTACAGAAAGTTTCAAAAATTACTAGAACAATCCTAGAAAACTGGTTTTAAAAAGATTGCTTTCAAACATTTTAAAATTAAATGTGTAAATCGAGTGTAATTTTTGTGTTAACTTTTTGCAGTAACATCAACTTCAATTAAACCTCCATTGAGAGGCGCAGCAACGCGCACCGGGTATTAGCTAGTATAATATAATACTAAGCACTAAACTTATGAATTATGATAGGTATGTTAAATTTTGTTGTACATATTATGCTCTACGAATAAGCTTTTTAATTAGGATACAGAATACATACAACATAGTTCAAATCGTACTAAAATGTTTAGAAAAAGGTACCGTTTCTATATGTAGGATAGCATTAACTTGAATTTTGGCTACTTGACTTCAGTAAATATGTATACATATGTATTTGTTTAGAAAAATCATCAAATTTTCAGACCATTATAAATTAGAACGCTATTTATATTTAGAATGTAAATCGCTTTTTTGTGTAATAATTGTACGAAATTAAACTCTCTTTATAGCGTGTTAAGCTACAGGAATAAAATTCAATAATACTTAAAAACGTTGTTATAATTGAAAAAATTATATATTTTTTTTTTAAGCAAATTTCAAACGCAAGAATTGTTGACAACATTGTTGCCATAAATTTTATTATGTATAGGAAAAACAAGTAAAGAAACAGTCAGTCGGTGCAACCGACTTAGAAATACCCTACACCTATTTGGTTCAAATTTAAGGACATATCCATAAGTCATTTTAACACCATAAAAGCTGTTATTAATTTGATCGTAAGACATAGCTAACCAAATTAACTTTATAATACTAAAAACATTTTCTAATTACACTATCTATTAAAAAATATTACAAATTCTTACTAATTTATCTATTTAAAAATATTAAAAAACAAACAAACTTGAAATAAATGAAAATATATTTATTCCAATTCAATTACAAAATGAAAAAATTCTAATTATTAAATTTTATGATAAAAAGATAATCAAAGCATAATATATTTAATAATCCAAATTTTTCAAAATTGCAATTATTTTAAATGGTTAGTTTATATACCTAATAGAAAAGCTTATAAACGCAAAATATGCAATAAATGTATTTCTAAAATACAATTACAAATTTAGACCTTTTCATATAATTCATTTAAATATTCAAATAAATTTTACATAAATGCAGCAAGTACCTTTGATCATAGCTGAACCACTACAATTAAGTCTAGATTTCGGAGACACATAGGACATAGGAAAAATATTCTTTGGCTCTGAAATTAAACTCGACCAGAACCAATTCCCATGGTACTTTCATTACTAGTAACCTAGAGTTTAAATTTCATCAAAATACCGGCATTATATTTTGAGTTATGGTGTTTTTAAGATATATGTTTTTTAGTCCTTGAACTTGTCAAGGGTTCCAGAACCCGAAACCATGGTACGATTTCGCCCATATGCAGTCCCGTCATACTTTCAATACTAGTTAACCCTTGTATATATGTTTCAAGTTACTATTGTTATTAATTTCGAAAATGTGCTTTAAGGTCCTCGGAACTGAGTGGCTGGTCCCCGACCCACTAGTCCAATGGAGCCCAAATTTCAAAGACACTTACGCAATAGGAAGGGAGACCCTGATACTAAATTTGGAGGTTATATCTTCATTGGTTTCGGAATTACGCTAGTTTGGCCTAAATTCGATCAAAAAGTTCTCAGTTCCGAACCCATTGTCCAATCTTCACCGTACGTAATCACCGCCGTAGTTTCATTACCAATAACCTACAGCACAAATTCCATGAAGATAGCCTCATTAGTTGTTGAGTTATCGTGATTTTTAATATATGTTCGTTATCCCTGACACGGACTAAAAGGTCCAAAATCCGAACCCATGGGCTGATTTCGCCCTTATACAGCCCGCGCTTTACTTATAGTACTAGTTAACCCTTGTACACAATTTGAACGGTCTATCTTAATTTTGAGTAACTATTTTTAGTAATTTCGATTATAAGCTTTTAAAACTTGGGAGGTCTGAGAGGGGTACTGAATCACCTCTCCAATTGATCCCAAATTAAGGGAACACGCAAGAGATAGTAAATAACACCCTTGTGGCAAATTGGAAGCTTCTACATTTTTTCAAGTTGTTATCTTTATTAATTTTAAAGATATGCTTTAAGGTCTTCGGAAATCTGTGGCTGGTCCCCGACCCAGTACTCCAATGGGACCCAAATTCCCAAAACACTTAGGAAATAGGAGGGGACACCCTGATACCAAATTTGGAGGTTCTATTTTCATTGGTTTCGGAATTATGCTCGTTTGGCCTAAATTCGATCAAAAAGTTCTAGGTTCCGAACCCATGGTCCAATTCCGACCTTACGCAATCCCCGAAGTAGTTTCATTACTAGTAACCTACAGCACAAATTTGATGAAGATAGCGTCATTAGTTGTTGAGTTATTGTGATTTTTTATATATGTTCGTTAGCCCTTCGATCGATTAAAAGGTCCAGAATCCGAACCCATGGGCCGATTTCGCCCATATGCAATCCCCGCCGTACTTTCAGTGCTAGTAATCTACAGTTAAAATTTCATCAAGATAGCTCCATTATTTTTTTAGTTATCGTGCCTACGGACGGACGGACGGACGGACATGGCTATATCGACTCAGGCGGTCACGCTGATCACAAATATATATACTTTTCCATATCTAGCTCGCTTCCTTTAGGTGGTTACAAACACCATACCTTTACCTATTCTATAGGTGTAGGGTATAAAAAAATTAGTTTCGTGTAATATTAGTCTAATATATTCGTGTAATTAGTCTTCTATAGGTGTAGGGTATAAAAAAATTAGTTTCGTGTAATATTAGTCTAATATAAATTACATATAACAGATTTTTTATGTAAATTTAAAAGCACAAAAAGCTCGAATTTCGAGCACAGGGCCATACTAGTCCCAATTATTTAGTTCGTCAAGCCAATCTTTAAATTAACTACAAAATTGACTCTTAGGTGAGTTTGGATTAGGTGACCTATAAACTAAAATAACAATAAATTTAATATAATATTTATACCCGGATAACTATATAGTCAAAGGATATTATAAATTTGCCATTACGTTTGAGACGCAGAGAAGGAGGGGAGATAGATATAAACTCAAGTGTATGGATCGGATCAGAATCGAAAATTAAATTGATTTAGCTATGTATGTCTAGCATATTCTAAATTAGGTCTAACAAGACAAGAATATAAAGATTTAAGAACATAAGGATCATTAAATTCTTTAGTAGACCAACGTTTTATAAAACCAAGCATAGAATTAGCTTTATTTATAATATAACGGAAATGAAGTTAAAGTTAAGCTTATCATCGAATTAAACGCCTAGGTCTTTAATAGAATTCGTTTTAGGAATGCTAAATCCGTTCAAGCAGTAATTGAAACAAATCGGATTAAGACGACGTGTGAAACACATAAGTGCACATTTATTTACATTTAAAAGAAGATTATTGTTTTTACTCCAATTAAAAAAATTATTTAATTCATTTTGTAAGAATCATGTAGTGACTTCTTAAAAATTTTCATGTCATCCCCATATATTTGAAGCTCATTATTAACAATAACTGAAGAAACATCGTTTACCGAGATTATAAAAAAAAGAGAACCTAAGTGACTGCCTTGTGGAACTCCGGAATTGGCGTTAAAAAGTTTAGAATTGATGTTTCTAAATAAAACACTGTAGGTCCTATCAGATAAATATGAGTCAACCCATTTCACAAAAATATCTGGGAAACCAAGTTTTCTCAGCTACATCAGTGGTAAATGTGGTAAAACATCAAATGCTTTACTATAATCCGCATAGATAACATCTGTTTGAAAACCTATATTTTTTGTAAAAGTTGAAACTGACTTAACAAGATTAGTAACTGTTGATTTTTTATCCATATATCCATGTTGATTATGAACCAAAAAAGATTTACAGTGACTATGAATAGAATCTTACATTAATAATTCGAACAGTTTTGGAAGTGAAAAAAGTTTCGCAATTGGTCGATAATTAATAATTTCATTTTTGGCATTTTTCTTATGAATAGGTCTAACATATGAGTGTTTCCAGATAGAAGGGAAAACTCCTGAATTTAAAAAAGAATTAAACAATATTGAAAGGGGAATAGCCAAAGCACTTGAACACTTTTTGAGTATAACTTCAGGAATACCATCAGGTCCGAGGAGATTATTATTCCCAAGTTTATCTAAATACATTTTAATTACACCTTCATTAATATTTCTATTAGGCCAAGTAGTTTTCGGAAAAGTATTCAAATGAGAGAAATCATTATAATTTGGTGTACAAATAGAATTACTATAAGAAGAACAGAAATATTCACGAAAGAAATTAGATATTATTTTAGAATCATTACTTGAAACACCATTATACTTCATATGAGAAGGAAACTCGTCACTTTTCCTCTTCCTAAATTAACAAATTTCCAGAAGCAGTTTGGATTTGATATTAATTTTGAAGATGTACTAGAAATAAATTCTTTATAGAGTAATTCAGACAATAATTTAAATTCATCAAAAAGAATTTTAAATCTATTATAGTCATGCGAATTCTTCGATTTAAAATAACAACGCCAAGCTTTATTCTTTTTATTTCTGAGTTTTCACAAATCCGAATTGAACCATGGTGGACTTAATAAAGGGTTTCGAATCTTAGATTTTGGTACAAATAGTCGAAAGCCTTCAAAACAAACCTTTATTTATTTAATTGATTTTTCTTCGGGCTTTTCAACACAATAAGGTTTTTTAAAAGCCCCAATTTACAAAAATAAGCATATAAACATAAAAAAAAAGAAAAAAGGTAAATTACAAAAATAACATAATTAATACATTTCAATTTTCAAACTTATAATTAAACTACTTATTGTAAATTAAATTTATTCAATTACAGTTATATCTACTTATAAGACTTAGTAAAAAGATTGAAGTATTTTTTTTTTTTTTTTAATTTTTTTTTTTTTTTTTTTTACATTTGTATAAATACGTTTAATATATTCATACCCCAACACTTTTTATTTATATTTCATTATACATATTAATAGCTTTGAAGAAGCATAATATTTTTTCATTAGATTTCTGATTATCTTCATTTAAAATTTTAATGTTTTCAATAGAATAAGATAATCTTTCATTCCTATAGGATGTACAATTTTCTATTAAATGTTTTATAGTTAGTTTGTGGTTTTGGTTACAATTAAAATTAGGGGAGCTTACACTAGGTCTATCAAAAAGATAGCTGTGGGTTAATTTTGTATGTCCAATTCTGAGTCTTGTTAGAACTATAGATTCTTTTCTGAAGAGATAGTCTATTTCTTTCCATTTAGAAATGGAATTCTTAATTTGTTCTAGTTTGTTACATGCCGAGTCTATTTGAGACCATTCCTCTTCGAATTTTCGCCATATAGAATTTTTAATTAATTGTTTAAGATCGGTGTAGAAGATTTTTATGTTTGGATCTATTGGCTCTGCTATAGCAAGTTTAGCTAATTCATCAGCACGGGTGTTGCCTTCAATATTACAGTGTCCCGGTATCCACAAAAATGAAAAAGAATTTATACCTTTGGCTATTTGATCTTTAATCTTCTGTGCGGTAGAATGTGTAACATACATTTGCTTAAGTATTTGTAATGAACTTAATGAATCAGAGCAAATTATAAAGCTTTTATTGGTAAATTTAATATTCATATGTTCAATTGATTTTTGAATGGCGTAAAGTTCTGCTGAGAATATAGTTGTGTATTTAGGAAGGTGAAATTTTTCCTCTAAAGATTCACATTTAAAGGCACAACCTGCTTCATTATCTTTTACGGATACGTCTGTGAATATTGGAATGTGGTTGGAATATTTTCTGCACATCTTTTCTTTATATAGTTTCTTATATATACTCTGTTCTGTGTTTTCTTTTCGAAAATTGTTTATGGTCAAATCAATACCTGTAGTTTTTTGTGCCCATGGCGGCTTAAATTGAAGTTTCTTTTTATTGAAGTTTCTTGAATTCAGATTTAATTCCTCCGAAATAAACTTTTTTAATCGAACAAAAAATGGTTGGTAATTTTCCTTACGATTTTTAAATTTATCAAAAAGTTGAGAATTTTTAATTTGATTTGACAAGGGATGTTTAGAATGAGACATTATTTTTAATACATATATTTTGAATTGTTTTTGTCTTCGTAGGTTTAATGGTAGTTGTCCAGCATCGACCAAAAGACTAGTTTTAGGACTCGTCCTATAAGCCCCAGTTGCAAGACGTATCCCTGAATGTAATATGGGATCGAGAGATTTTATTAACGTTTTACTTGCAGTACCGTAAATATAACTGCCATAATCAATGATTGGTAACACCACTAGGTTTAAGAGCCTTAGAAGTAGTTTTCGATCGGCACCAAAATTGCTATTGCTGAGAATTTTGAGAATACTTAAACTGCGTTTTGCTTTTACTTTTATATTGTTAATATGAATATTCCATTTTAGTTTAGTGTCGAATATAAGGCCAAGGAACTTGTGTTGGTCTACATAAGGAAGTTTTGAATTATCCAGAAAAAGGTCTGGTTTATTAGAAATTTTGTTTTTTCTAGTAAAGAGCATTGCTTCTGTTTTCGTTGTTGAAAATTTAAAGCCAGTTTTGTGGCACCATTTACAAAGAGAATTTAGAGTTTTTTGTAAATTTTTCTTTAATACATCTAGATTTTTACTCGCACTGAAAATAGCTAAATCATCTGCATACATAGTGAATTTTACAGGAGTTTTAATTTCCTTACATATGCTATTGATGGCTACTAGGAACAATATGACACTAAGTACTGATCCTTGTGGGATACCGTTTTCAATAGTTTTCTCCTAGGAATGTGTGTTACCAATTTTTACTTGTATTTTTCTTTCTGTTAAGAAGTTTTTTATAAATATTAAGATGTTAACTCTAAGACCCATTTTAAGGAGCTCGTCAAGTATTTTTCTTTTCCAGACCATATCATACGCCTTTTCTATATCAAAAAAGACGGATATGAAGAATTTATTTTGGGAGAATGCACTCATTATTTCGGACTCGAAATAAGAGAGATTATCCATATCATAAAACCTTTTTTTCATTATATTAACATCTGTATTATTAAATACAGAATAAAAATCAAAGGAACTAATGAATTCATTTAAAGCAGCAAAGTTAGCTTTGTTAAAATTAAAACTATAAGAATTAGAATAATCAGAATTGTTTGGTGGATTTACACAAAGAGTAAAACTTAATGGTGGATGAAACTTAACAATACCTATTAAAGAGAAACTATTTCCGCAGAAAATTAAATTGTTCCATTCAGAAGTAAACACTAAATCAAGTGGTTTACCCTGAAAGTTACAAACTTCTGAGACTTGTTGCAAATAATTAGTATTTAATTTATCAATAAATACATATTCACATTCGGTCCTAATATGTTTCGGAATCATAAAATGTTTCTCGTCATGCTTTACCCATTTAAGATTGGATAGATTAAAATCACCACATAAAATCAATTCAACTTTAGGACTAAATGCCACTGCTATATTGCCAATAAAATTTATCGTTTTACTTACAGAAGTATAAATATCAGAATCAGACGAAGGAGGAATATAGCAGTTAACAAGATATAAATTTTTAGAAGGAAGTTCAATTTTCACAATAATAACTTCAAGGGCTTCTAATCCAGGGACATTGACTTGATTTACATGAAAATTATTTTTTACCGAATGGATTAGAATATCTATCCTTCCTAAAAACTGTATAACAGTTATCAAAAAGTTCTAAGTCCAATATGGTTGGAGTTAACCACGTTTCAGTTAATGCAAATACATCAAAATTTAAAATAGATGAATTTAAAAAAACATCCCTAGTCTTTGTTCTCAAGCCTCTAACATTTTGATAATAAAAAGACAAATTATATTTATTTAAGTTACGATTGATAGATACCTACGGCTATCTAAACATTTCACACACATACTAAATCATTCTTACAATCCTCAGCCTTATAAATAAATCCTAAACATTTAAAGCATCTTCTAACAAAAGTTCCATCATAAACCGGGCAAATATCCCAATCTATTATAATTTTACCCCTCTCTATTGCTTTATGGTATCCTTCCCTGTCTAATTCTAATATTATATTATAGTTACATAATTTATACAACATTTGTTTTTTTATAATTTTTACAACTTTCATATTAATTTCTCTTAAATATTCATTTTGCTTTTTTATTTTTTCAATTATTTCCTTATGATCGCTTTTTACTTTCATTCTATGAATAAATAATTTTGTTTCTCTTAAATTCATTATATCAATATTGTAGGTTTCTTCTAATTTCTCTTCTATTAAACTTTTTATTTTCTCCCTTTATGTATTGTTCTCGCTCTCTATTACAACTATACCATTTTTCTTATGTTTTATATTGTTAAAATTTATATTGTGGTATGATCTATTTTATTTTCTAAGTCTGTTTTAGTTTTCTTAATATTTTGCGTTCGTTTAGTACTAACCAGTATAGGTGGATTATTTTGCTTGCATGCATTCGCATGATATTTGTTTATCTATCAAAGTATATCTATTATTAAGAAGGAGTTTCACTTGGTCACGTGATCAAACATTTTCTTGCTAAGTTTTACTCTTTCCACACATAAAAAATGTAAAAATTTACTCAAATTGTTAGAAGTAGATAGTAATAAGAATATTTCATGCAAGGAAAAGGCGGAAAATCAAAAAAAAAAATTACATTGAAACATAGTAAAATTGCACAGTCGTCAATAATAAAACATAATAATGAAGTTATGTAAATTTGAATTTTTAGAAGACTTTAAAATTTTATTATAGCTTTAGTTTTCTAAAATATTTGATTTTCTATCTATATACAAAAGAAAAGCCTCTAAAATGTATTAAAATCGAATTTATTTTTATAAATGTGTCACGCTAAAATATTTATGTTTATTATCAAATTGTTTTACATTTTTGTTGAAATTTTTTATTGCAAAATATATTCTTTTTCTAATGCACATTTTGCTAAAATAATTATTATCATATTTATCACAACACTTATTATTAATATTATTTTTTAAATGCTAATCAAATCGAATCTATTTAAATTTTTCAACCACGTATTTATTTATCCTAAAAAAAATTAAAACATTATATATTATTATGTGCACATAATATAAAAAAAAATATTTAAAAAATCTACCTTTCACTAGATTTTAAAACCGCACCACAAACATTTAAAAATATGTTTACCAATTTTTCACAAAATCTCATATAAATATGTAAGTATTTTAAATATTTTAAATATTCACTATTGCTAAGATTAATTCGTTTAAAATAATTTAACACCATGTACTCAGCTAAAAAAATTTTCAAACGAGCCCGCCACTATACATACACGCGATTTAAATTTCAGTAGTTCCTATACCTGTTACATTATACTCATACATAGACAATTTTCTAAGAGCCCGCCTTTAAAATTACATTACAAAAATACATACATAGTGTTGTTAATCCAGGGACATTGACTTGATTTACATGAAAATTATTTTTTACCGAATGGATTAGAATATCTATCCTTCCTAAAAACTGTATAACAGTTATCAAAAAGTTCTAAGTCCAATATGGTTGGATTTAACCACGTTTCAGTTAATGCAAATACATCAAAATTTAAAATAGATGAATTTAAAAAAACATCCCTAGTCTTTGTTCTCAAGCCTCTAACATTTTGATAATAAAAAGACAAATTATATTTATTTAAGTTACGATTGATAGATACCTACGGCTATCTAAACATTTCACACACATACTAAATCATTCTTACAATCCTCAGCCTTATAAATAAATCCTAAACATTTAAAGCATCTTCTAACAAAAGTTCCATCATAAACCGGGCAAATATCCCAATCTATTATAATTTTACCCCTCTCTATTGCTTTATGGTATCCTTCCCTGTCTAATTCTAATATTATATTATAGTTACATAATTTATACAACATTTGTTTTTTTATAATTTTTACAACTTTCATATTAATTTCTCTTAAATATTCATTTTGCTTTTTTATTTTTTCAATTATTTCCTTATGATCGCTTTTTACTTTCATTCTATGAATAAATAATTTTGTTTCTCTTAAATTCATTATATCAATATTGTAGGTTTCTTCTAATTTCTCTTCTATTAAACTTTTTATTTTCTCCCTTTATGTATTGTTCTCGCTCTCTATTACAACTATACCATTTTTCTTATGTTTTATATTGTTAAAATTTATATTGTGGTATGATCTATTTTATTTTCTAAGTCTGTTTTAGTTTTCTTAATATTTTGCGTTCGTTTAGTACTAACCAGTATAGGTGGATTATTTTGCTTGCATGCATTCGCATGATATTTGTTTATCTATCAAAGTATATCTATTATTAAGAAGGAGTTTCACTTGGTCACGTGATCAAACATTTTCTTGCTAAGTTTTACTCTTTCCACACATAAAAAATGTAAAAATTTACTCAAATTGTTAGAAGTAGATAGTAATAAGAATATTTCATGCAAGGAAAAGGCGGAAAATCAAAAAAAAAAATTACATTGAAACATAGTAAAATTGCACAGTCGTCAATAATAAAACATAATAATGAAGTTATGTAAATTTGAATTTTTAGAAGACTTTAAAATTTTATTATAGCTTTAGTTTTCTAAAATATTTGATTTTCTATCTATATACAAAAGAAAAGCCTCTAAAATGTATTAAAATCGAATTTATTTTTATAAATGTGTCACGCTAAAATATTTATGTTTATTATCAAATTGTTTTACATTTTTGTTGAAATTTTTTATTGCAAAATATATTCTTTTTCTAATGCACATTTTGCTAAAATAATTATTATCATATTTATCACAACACTTATTATTAATATTATTTTTTAAATGCTAATCAAATCGAATCTATTTAAATTTTTCAACCACGTATTTATTTATCCTAAAAAAAATTAAAACATTATATATTATTATGTGCACATAATATAAAAAAAAATATTTAAAAAATCTACCTTTCACTAGATTTTAAAACCGCACCACAAACATTTAAAAATATGTTTACCAATTTTTCACAAAATCTCATATAAATATGTAAGTATTTTAAATATTTTAAATATTCACTATTGCTAAGATTAATTCGTTTAAAATAATTTAACACCATGTACTCAGCTAAAAAAATTTTCAAACGAGCCCGCCACTATACATACACGCGATTTAAATTTCAGTAGTTCCTATACCTGTTACATTATACTCATACATAGACAATTTTCTAAGAGCCCGCCTTTAAAATTACATTACAAAAATACATAGTGTTGTTTTTTTTTTCATACATGTTTTTCCTATACACAGTGAATGTGAAACAAAAAAAAATATATTGTATATGCTTATACACATAGAGTTTTTTGTTGTAAAAAATGTATTAGGTTTAGTAAAAGTTTTCATTTCTTCTTCATTTTTCTTTAACGTATTTCAAACTCTTTTTTATATTATGGTTAGTACCTTTGATTTTGAATTACACTATCTTGAACTCTTTCAATGCAAGATCTATATTATAAATATACTGCATACAATCATCGCATATAAACTCCAGCATCTTTGTATTTTCTATTATTTTGATAATATTATGATTAATACCAGCACATTTAGTAGTTTGATGATACACTTTCTCACACGCACCCTCACATCTCAAGCCAGATTCACCTCTAATTCTGCTTTTACGCTGCGCACACTCCATTATATTATATATCAGTGAGAGCACTCTCATTTAACCATGAGAGAATTTCAATTTGTTCTTATATATATAGTACAAAATTTTCTTAATTTTTTGTAGTATTTTACGTAAAAAATTATATTTTTGACCTTAGACAATATATAGGCATTAAATTATTACAGTTATGTAGGGCTCAACATTTGCTTTAATGCACACCTTGTTTCATCTGAAAAATCTGAAGTGGAAATTTAAAATAAAAAAAATGAAAAATTCAAAATTTCCAAAAAACCGCTATAAGTATGAAATTTTCCAAAACACCCTTTATTTATATTTATTTTTATACCCTTAAAAATGTTTCTTTACAATCTTTTCAACGGTATATAATAAGTATGGTATATATTGACAAATAGCCCCACCAAAGAACATAAATACAAAACTAAAACAACAATTTTAATAAAAAATACATTTTCATACCTTATTTCTCGTACATTTATTATGCCTTTTTGTTTTTTTGTTGAAATATAGAATGCACTTACTTTTTTACACACATCTTACATTTTTTTTTTGGGAGAAACTAGATACTCAGAAATTAGTAGGAGTCAGTTAACAAAATTTTTTTGTCAAGCCGCCTATTTATGAGCTATAAGGGCTCGGAAATTGAAATTTAGCTATTTTTAAACACGTGTAACTTGAATACCTGTTCAAATATTTTTTTAGTGATACACAAAATTCAAAGTTCTATAGTTATATTTCAATATGTCTCAAAGATTTTTCTTAATTTTGAAGGGTGACGAAGCTACAGCCCCCAAATTCCAAAAAAGCCCTATATTTAAATTGATATAACAAGAGTTCTGTTAGGTGTATTGTTAATCAAAAAACGGTAGAAGGGAGCTTGTTTTATAGGCTTCACAAAAATGCATCGCTAAAATGTATAGGTTTGCCATACGGTACTACATACGGTAAAACTCAATTTTTACAAAATTTTTGGCCCCACATCTTCTAAACATTATGTTTCGCACTTGATAACAAGTTTTCTTGAGAGCATTGGGATCATATTCTAAGTACCTATCTATTGATTTCACTATTATTCATAATTAATAAATTGAAGAAATAACTAAATTATAATATAATTTATTTTTAAATATATTTTTATAAAAATAAATGATAAAATAGTCAGTTAGAAACTCTATATAAGTTTGAAAATGTGCTTTTTATAAACCCTCGGTTTTTTTCATCACTTGTTTATTTTAAATACAATATTCAAAATATTCATATTAATTTGTTGTTCAATATTTAACCATTTTGAAGTAGCCAACATTGAATGTGTAGATTTAATCTCAGAACAATTCTCATAGATTTGTTTTGGAGACTTTGTAGTCTACCCATCATTTTAGCATTACACATAAAAATAATTGAAGAACAATACGCAAATTGAGGTTTGATCATTGTATTATATAAATTATTCTCATTGATTATTGGGGGTCTAATGGGGTGGTGATGCGTTTTATGGTCGTTGTATCCAACTTACGACACTTAGCCTTCCCCACCTTATTTTCCTACTCTCACCTTCACGTGGTGACCCCTGTTAACCCTAGCAACCCATACAAACGATCGGGTTCTAACCCCGGTGTAGTAGGATGGATAGGGGACAGAAGAGAGGGGAAGCATGGCGTGTAACGGACAACGACGGAGGTAACCACCAAAGGCGGAAGATCCATGCCTGGAATTGAGCCACTTTCACATTTCTAATTTAAGGGTCTTTCCGTAACCATGTATGCAGCGTCTGCATCTCATAGTTGGAGCGGCTGCAAAAGGCGTCTGTATTCACAATGAGCGGCCTATAAGGAGATGTATTTGACCATCCAACGGGCGGCCGTGCCTGTCACATTTGAGCTTATGGTTTTATCACCCATATCTCAGAAAATGCCAAAGGGTCAATCAACTGATAACATTTCATGAAACATGACAACGAATGGAAGGTCCCCAAGAGGTAATCGCGTTGAAATCACGGTTAATCTTCCTACAGCCTCGGTTGTAGTAAACCGCGCATCAGCGGAACACCGAGATAACAGAATCGGAAGTAAATTATCGAAATCGTCTCGTACGCGTGAAAAATACCTTCGGTTATAGGACACGAACAATTTTCGGAGCTTGGAACGTTAGATCCCTGTACGATGCAGATCGGTACGAGCAAGTTGAACGCAAAATTATTCGCCTCAAGCTGGAAATATTATGTATAAGCGAAACCAAATGGAGAGGACAAGGAGATATATCTCCCAGCAATTTAACATCTATGCTGTACTCTGGAGATGATGAAGCAGTTGGTGGCGTAAGGAGAGGAGGTGAAGGCATTATGTTACGTCTCAATGCTAGACGTAGTTTGATCTCCTGGGCCCCAGTATCCAGAAAACTTATCACTGCCAGATTGAAATCTAGAGTAAGAAATATTACCATCACCCAGTGTTATGTTCCAACTGAAGACGCAGATGAGGAAGAAAAATCGGTTTTCTACACGCAGCGATCGGGTGTGAAATTACAGGTCTAGAGAGAGTCATGGGGAAACACGGAATAGGTGTAAGAAATGGCGATGGAGAGCTGCTTGTTGATTTTTGTAACTCACTGACTTACTATTGGTGAAACCCTATTTCCCTACAAAACTTGCCACAAGAAAACATGGGTTTCCCCTGATGGTCGTACAGAAAACCAGATTGACCATATAATCGTACAACAGAAATGGAGAAAATCGCTCCGCGATGTAAGAAATAAAAGGAGCGCGGATGTCGATAGTGACCACCATTTGGTCTTCGCGTGTATGCAGTTTAGGACGTCAGCTGTCAATCGACGTTTAATCGGGCCGAAAAGAAGAGCTCATTTCAATGTAGAAGCATTAAAAAATCCCACCATATGTCGTAATCTAGTAGCCAGCATCAACGACAAAGTAACTACATGGACGGTTGAAAATGAGTAAGATGTATGTATAGATGTTATGTAAGATAATACTAAAAAAGCATTTATAGAATCCGGTACCGAAACAGTACCTTCGCTATCTACCCAAAGAGATCCTTGGATATCACAAACCTCATGGGACCCAACCTAAATTATTGCAATAACTGGCGAGTTATCATTCTACTCTCAGTTTTCTCGAAATCAAAGGCTAGAATAATACTCGAAAGGATTAAAAGCAGAATAAAAGCTACACTTAAAAGACACCAACCAGGTTTTTGCAGTGCCCATTTGTGTGTGGATCACATCAACACTTTACGAATAATTCTTGAACAATCCACTGAAATTAAAGCACCGCTAAATCTCATGTTTGTAGACTTTGAGAAAGCCTTTGATAGAGTAAACAGAGAGTATATTTGGGAACCACTTAGAAGGAGAGGCATTCCAGAAAAAATTATAGCTATAATTAAAGAATCCTACAAAGATGCAAGATGTCGCGTTTTACATCGAGGTCAGCTGACAAATTGCTTCGAGGTGTGACAGGGAGTGAGGCAGGGCTGTATTTTATCACCCATATTGTTTTTAGTAGTAATGGATGACATAATGACTACTACTGTGGGTGCAAACGAGAGCAACGGTAACCAGTGGCGTCCTTTCGAACGTATCACCCACTTAGATTACGCCGACGATGTGTGTTTATTGTCACATACGAATAGAGGTTTGAACGATATGTGTCAAAAGCTGTATGACACTGGAAAAAGTGCGAGTCTAAAAATAAATTCACCTAAAACTAAAATCTTGCGCACAACTCACACATCACAAAATCCTATCCTTCATGAAAAAATGCAAATCGAAGAGGTGAGTACGTTCAATTACTTGGGCAGCATCGTGTCATCAGATGGAGGCGCCGATTTGGATATTGAAGCCCGCATTAGTAAAGTCTGTACTGCTTTCGGGATGCTGTCAAAAATATGGCAGGCCAAGCAACCTATCTCTGCGCACAAAAATAAGAATATTCAACGCTAGTGTAAAATCTGTTCTCCTGAACGCTTGCGAAACATGGAAAGTTTCAGTAAACATCACCAGGAAACTCCAAGCGTTCATCAATAGATGTCTCCGGCGCATCCTAAACATTCGTTGGCCATAAACCATTTCCAAAAGAACGTGGAGAACAACTGTCTTAGCCGAATCAAGTACGCAGCGAAGAACGTGGCCACAACTGAAGAGGTTAGCCGCAGATAGGAGCCGATGGAAAGAATTTACTTCCGCCCGATGATTGTATAAATTAATTGCACACTTTAAAGATATTTTATTTCTGATTTTACTAAAAAAAAAATATACCTTTTTGGCGATCTTTACAAACATAATTAATGTAATTCTTAAAATTTAAATTAAACTAAAAATAAAAACACGTACAGAAACAGTCAGTCGGTGCAACCGACTTAGAAATACCCTACACATATTTGGTTCAAATTTAAGGACATATCCATAAGTCATTTTAACACCATAAAAGCTGTTATTAATTTGATCGTAAGACATAGCTAACCAAATTAACTTTATAATACTAAAAACATTTTCTAATTACACTATCTATTAAAAAATATTACAAATTCTTACTAATTTATCTATTTAAAAATATTAAAAAACAAACAAACTTGAAATAAATGAAAATATATTTATTCCAATTCAATTACAAAATGAAAAAATTCTAATTATTAAATTTTGTGATAAAAAGATAATCAAAGCATAATATATTTAATAATCCAAATTTTTCAAAATTGCAATTATTTTAAATGGTTAGTTTATATACCTAATAGAAAAGCTTATAAACGCAAAATATGCAATAAATGTATTTCTAAAATACAATTAAAAATTTAGACCTTTTCATATAATTCATTTAAATATTCAAATAAATTTTACATAAATGCAGCAAGTACCTTTGAACATAGCTGAACCACTACAATTAAGTCTAGATTTCGGAGACACATAGGACATAGGAAATATATTCTTTGGCTTTGAAATTACACTCGACCAGAACCAATTCCTATGGTACTTTCATTACTAGTAACCTAGAGTTTAAATTTCATCAAAATACCGGCATTATTTTTTGAGTTATGGTGTTTTTAAGATATATGTTTTTTAGTCCTTGAACTTGTCAAGGGTTCCAGAACCCAAAACCATGGTACGATTTCGCCCATATGCAGTCCCGTCATACTTTCAATACTAGTTAACCCTTGTATACAATTGGAACGTTCTATCTTAGTTTTAAGTTACTAGTTTTATTAATTTCGATGATAAGCTTTTACACATTTGGGGGGTCTAAGAGCGGTCCTGAACCACCAGTCCAAATGATCCCAAATTAGGGGGGCACGGAAGAAATAGTAAAGAACACCCTGGGCCAAATTTGAAGCTTCTACATTTGTTTCAAGTTACTATTTTTATTAATTTCGAAAATATACTTTAAGGTCCTCGGAACTGAGTGGCTGGTCCCCGACCCACTAGTCCAATGGGGCCCAAATTTCAAAGACACTTACGCAATAGGAAGGGACAACCTGATACCAAATTTGGAGGTTATATCTTCATTGCTTTCGGAATTACGCTAGTTTGGCCTAAATTCGATCAAAAAGTTCTCAGTAACGAACCCATTGTCCAATCCTCACCGTACGTCATCACCGCCGTAGTTTCATTACCAATAACCTACAGCACAAATTTCATGAAGATAGCGTCATTAGTTGTTGAGTTATCGTGATTTTTAATATATGTTCGTTATCCCTGACACCGACTAAAAGGTCCAGAATCCGAACCCATGGGCTGATTTCGCCCTTATACAGCCCGCGCTTTACTTATAGTACTAGTTAACCCTTGTACACAATTTGAACGGTCTATCTTAATTTTAAGTAACTATTTTTAGTAATTTCGATTATAAGCTTTTAAAACTTGGGAGGTCTGAGAGGGGTACTGAACCACCTCTCCAATTGATCCCAAATTAAGGCAACACGCAAGAGATAGTAAATAACACCCTTGTGGCAAATTGGAAGCTTCTACATTTTTTCAAGTTTTTATCTTTATTAATTTTAAAGATATGCTTTAAGGTCTTGGGAAATGTGTGGCTGGTCCCCGACCCAGTGCTCCAATGGGACCCAAATTCCCAAGACACTTAGGAAATAGGAAGGGACACCCTGATACCAAATTTGGAGGTTCTATCTTCATTGGTTTCGGAATTATGCTCGTTTGGCCTAAATTCGATCAAAAAGTTCTAGGTTCCGAACCCATGGTCCAATCCCGACCTTACGCAATCCCCGAAGTAATTTCATTACTAGTAACCTACAGCACAAATTTGATGAAGATAGCGTCATTAGTTGTCGAGTTATTGTGATTTTTTATTTATGTTCGTTAGCCCTTCGATCGATTAAAAGGTCCAGAATCCGAACCCATTGGCCGATTTCGCCCATATGCAATCCCCCTTTCCTTTAGGTGGTTACAAACACCATACCAAAGTTAATATACCCCTTTACCTATTCTATACGTGTAGGGTATAATAAAATAAAATACGATAAAGTTTATTTTACGAAATAAAAAATCTTGTCTAAATTTTTTGTTCTACGTGAATACTCTATGTATATAGTTACTTTATGATATTATAAACATCAATATTATCCTTAATATCTGATTTTGTTTTGTTTTTATCTTGATTACTTTTTTTTCGGTTTAACAACAACTTTATTAACATCGTTTTTTTTATATTTTTGTTTTGTTCTTCTTGTATATTTATTCCCTACTATGAAGTAGGAAAAAGGGTATATTAACTTTGGTATGGTGTTTGTAACCACCCAAAGGAAGCGAGCTAGATATGAAAAAGTATACATATTTGTGATCAGCGTGACCTCCTGAGTCGATATAGTCAAGTCCGTCCGTCCGTCCGTCCGTAGGCACGATAGCTCAAAAAATAATGGAGCTATCTTGATGAAATTTTAACTGTAGGTTACTAGGACTGAAAGTACCGCGAGAATTGCAAATGGGCGAAACCGGCTCATGGGTTTGGATTCTGGACCTTTTAATCGGTCTAAGGACTAACGAACATATATAAAAAATCACGATAACTCAACAACTAATGACACTATCTTCATAAATCTTGTGTTGTAGGGTACTGGTAATGAAACTACGGCGGTGATTGCGTACGGTGGGTAATGTACAATAGGTTCGGAACTTAGAACTTTTTGATCGAATTAAGGCCAAACGAACATAATTTCGAAACCAATGAAGATAGAACCTCTAAATTTGGTATCAGGGTGTCTCTTTCTTTTTCCTTAGTGTCCTTGAAATTTGGGCCCCATTTCTGAAGACCTTGAAGCATACCTTTATTGTAGAAGCTTTAAATTTGGCATAATAGTGTTCTTTACTATTTCTTGTGTGGTGGATCAGTACCCCTCTTAGATCTCCCAAGGTTTAAAAGCTTATAAATGAAATTACGAAAAATAGTAACTTAAAATTAATATAGAACGTTCCAATTGTAAACAAGGGTTAACTAGTATTGAAAATATGACTGGGACTGCATATGGGCGAAAACGTACCATATTTTCGGCTTCTGCAACCTTTGAAAGTTCAAGGGCTAACGAACATATATCTTAAAAGCCGTATAACTCAAAAAATAATCCCGCTATTTTGATGAAATTTAAACTCTAGGTTACTAATAATGAAAGTACCATGGGAATTGGTTCTGGTCGAGTTCGGACAATGAGTTTTAGTTCGATCTGAGGCAAAACGAGTATAATTTCGAAGCCACAGAATATATTTCCTATTTCCTATGTGTCCCTGAAATTTAGACTTAATTGTAGTGGTGGTTCAGGTGGTTTCTAAGAAATCCCAAAATTAAAAAGCTTATAAGATAAAAACTTTAAATTTGATACACGAGGGTTCTATTCTATTTTCGTTTTTATTTAACACTTTTATATTTTTAAAAGGCTAAGAATTTTTTATTTTTTATATAATATTTTATAAATTAAAAACGAGAGATGTTAAATCCTCAGAAATTAGAAGGTGTTTTGAACAAAATGTTTTTGTTGCGCCCCCCCCCCCCCCCCTTCCGTTTAAGAGCTGTAAGGGGTTCAAAATTGAAATTTTTCTATTTCTAAGCACCTGTAACTTGAATACCTATCCAAATTTTGTTTTATTAATATACAAAATTTAAAGCTTCAACATTATATTTCAACATATATTAAAGGTTTTTCTCAAATTTAAAAGCGGTTCTTTATATTGAGGGAAGGGTCTATTAGTTTTACCCATTTTTGCTTAAATAGTGAAATTCTAAGTAAAATTCCAAATTTTCTTAGAATTCACAATTTAATTCCTAGAACCAAAAAAAAGGAGTGGTGGAAGGGGAGCGAGAAAATCGGAAACCTTCCCCTTTGAATATGGTTATTAGGACTTAAAAATTAAAAATTTACTGTTTTTATAAGTAAACAGCAACTTAGTCACCAGTGTAAATATTTCTAAAATTAAACTCAGTTTGTAACACAATAATTTTGAAAATATGCTTTTTAAAAATCCTTGGTTTTTTTCATCACTTGTTTTTATTACGTATAGGAAAAGAAATATACTTTTTCGTGCAATATTAGTGATACACGAGGGTTCTTTCCTATTTCCGTTTTTATCTAACAATTTTATATTTTTAGAAGGCTAGGAATTTTACCATAAAACTTAATTTGTATAATATTTTATAAATTAAAAACAAAATATTTTTTTAATAAACGATTAAATTCCTTTTTTTTACATTTTATTATATCATATATTTTATTGAATTATTACAATAGGTGATATATAATTAAGACATTGTGTACAATACATAAGCTATATTCAAAGGTACTTTATATTAAACTAAAATGAATTATATTTAAATGAATTATATGAAAAGTTCTAAATTTGTAAATGCATTTTAGAAATAGATTTATTGCATATTTTGCGTTTATAAGCTTTTCTAATAGATACATAGACTAACAATTTAAAATAATTGCAATTTTGAAATGAATTGAATTTTAATTATTAAAAATATTATGCTTTGATTAGCTTTTTATCACCAAATTTAATAATTAAAATTTTTGAAGTGTGTTTTTAACATTATAAACTTAACATTGACATATATAACAAAGTTAGAATTAATTTTAATATTATTAATTTCTTGATTTTTTAACACACATATTTGCTTATGATGCACGTTTTCTTTGTAATATAATTTAAGTGACCTTTACTTAATAAAATACCTTTAGAGTCATTGTACTGACCTATATTTAATTATTTTAAAGTAAATTAAATATTTGTTGTTTCAGCTAATTTCGCTGCATAATGTATAACTTACTATGGAAATAAAAATTGTATTTAAAGACGTAATTTTAAGTAAAATATATTCATTAATAAATTTAAATTCAAAACTTAAATAAGCGTTTTTTTTTTATTTATTTTTTCTGGTTCAAACATTGATCCTTCAAGCCGGATTTAGAACAAGTGTCTTTAGAATTTGAATCAAAATGGAAAAACTTTAGAACAAGTGTTTTAAGCTTTTTCATACAAATTTAATTGTTAAACTAGTGTTTACAATTTTATCTATAGAACTAGGGTGTACAGAGAAAAATTAAAATTCAAAAATAGTAATTTTGGGCGTTCACTTCAAGACAGTGCTACAACCAAAAGGCGTTCTCTTCAACGAGTTAACAAATTTACATTAAAAGCATTAAAGACCGTATCATAAAACCTCAAAAGGAGCCATACACCAAAATTCTTAAAGTACAGACAAACTTTAAAAAGAATTCTGTAAAAAGAAAAACAAAGTAATATATAGAAGTACGTTTAAAAAATTTAAACGAGTACTAGCAAAAAATTGTCAAAAATTACGAGGACATCAAACAATTAAGAGAAAATTACTCGGATTAAAGTATGCGGAATTTAGTAACCGAAATAACGAGTATTTTGGAAGCTGCCTTATCAAACACTCCTGTCAGTAATATACCAACGAAAAATTGTAAGACGCCCATAAACAAATGGAACTAATAAAGGCTGTAGAACGAATTTCAAACAAAGTAAAAGAAGAAATGAAGCTCATTCTCAAAGCTCAAATTTTTATTGTTTAAAAGCTAACGTCGTTGGATAACCTGCAGAGCTAATCAAACATTTTGAAGTTACAGCTGAAAATTATGACTCTGCTTGGAATATTTTAGATAAAAGGTACAATAATACAAGGATTCTTTTATCTGCACAATTGAAAACATTTATGAATCAACCCATACTAACTAAAGAATCAGGCAGAGGCCTTAAAAAAATTACATGACCACTCAAAAGAACGTTTATTGACTATTCAGAATTTGGAGATTGACTGGGATCCAATCTTAATACATTTATTAACTCAGAAATTAGGAAAACGGAAGTCATCGTTTATATGAACAATCAATAGTCGATTCTCGAAAAGTGAAAAATATAAAGCATTTCTTAAATTTTTAGAAACCCTTTTAAATTCTGGAAGCATTAGAAACGAATACTAATGAAACGAAAATCAAATCATACCATAGTTCAATAACTAGTTTATGCGTGATATGCCAAGAATCACACAAAATATATGGCTGTGAAAAGTTCAAACTACTGAGTATACAGAAGAGAATAGCAGCTAGCAAAAAACATAATTGTTGTGGAAATTGTTTGCGACCTGGTAATTTTGCAAAGTACTGCACAAGCTTTTCAAAATGTAGAGTATTTAACAAAAAACATCATTCTTTGCTGCACATATTTCAAGAAAACATGAATAACAATAATTCAATAAAAAACAATTACCAAACAATAAAAAAATTAACGGATATTAACGCTCACTGTGCAACAAATATTACAAAGCTAAAGGTTATTTTACCTACAGCAGTAATAAAGGCACAAAATTTAGATGGAACGTATACTGAAGTAAGAGCCCTTATCGATCAGGGTTCTCAAGCCACTCCTAATTTCAGAAATATTTGGAGCTGCCAAAACACAAAGTTTATACAGTTGTATCTGGAATTGGAAATGCAAAATCTGGTATAGTGCCAAGTTTTGTGGAACTTTCTTTAAAATCTAGATTAAACTCAACATTTTCCTGTGTGACCAAAATTTTACCAAAATTCATATATTTTTAAAAATATTTACTGGTAAGAAAAATATCTAAAATATTAGAGGTTGTTTATTTTCCTCCTAACTCTGAAGAATCCTCCTATTGTGACTTTTTGGACATATGTAATACTATAATTGGACAGCCAGACAAATGATTTCTCAAAGAATTTAAATGGAGAAATTGAATAGATGCTAGATGCTAGTTTGGATAGATCTTTTGATACTTTTAGATACAACCAAATGTATCTATGTCAAAATTCAAAAGATGTATGGACACAAACGGATGAACCAGTTCAATACAGTAATTTTCAAAATGCTTTCATTTTCAACCCGATTAATTCTAAAACGGTTGAATATTCCAGTAATTTGACGCATGATGTTATAGATTCAAAATCTATTACATCCTTAGAGACGTCTACTTCAACATCAACGTCATCATTATCATCATCATCATCACCATCACCACCATCATCATCATCATCATCATCATCATCATCATCATCATCATCATCATCTTTATCTAATACTTCTACTCCAAAGTTAGTAGACAAAAAACATCGTTTTACACAACCTCTTGATAAGGTTAGTACAAAACAAAGTCTCAAATCAACTAAGGTTATTAACGAATGCAAAATGGTTTTGCATTCATTGTTCTTTACAAAATTGGCTGCATCAACAACTCCTGAGGTAACTAGGAGTAAGTTTATAAAAAATACATTTAAGTTAAATAATAATGAAATACAAATGACTAATATTACTCCTAAAAATCTTAGATTTAAACCTAAGTATAGGTCTTTTAAAGTTATGGTACCCGAATCCAAAATTTGTGAAATAACGAATTATAAAAGATGGAAAAGAGGCATATAATAAAAAAATTCGTAGACAATAAAAACACTTCCAACACAATTTTAAAACACAATAATAAACTTTCTACTCAACAGAAAACACTTCTTTTAAATTCGTTTGCCGTTCCTTTCAACAATCATACAAAAAAAACACATCCTAGTCAAAACACAACAACTAATAGTTCTAAATACAAAAATTTTACTAGAGGAGAAAGTTTAAAGCCAGCTTCTTTTAATATTATTAAAAATGCTAATAATAATAATAATAATAATTATTCTCATTATAATAATATTAATAATAATGACAATAATAATATTAATAATATTAATAATGATAATACTAATACTATTAATAATAATAATAATAATAGTAATAATAATAATATTAATAATAACAATAATAATAATGACAATAATAATAGTAATAATATTAATATTAATAATGATAATACTAATACTATTAATAATAATAATAATAATAATAATGATAACAATAATAAAAATGTTAATAATGATATTACTGCCACTACTAATAATAATAATAATAATAATAATAATGTTAATAATGATATCACTACTACTAATAATAATAATAATAATAATAATAATGTTAATAATGATATTTCTAATACTAAAGATAATATTAATAATAATAACCTCAAAGCTAATTTCTCGTTAAACTCTCTTTTACCTCCAATTGTAAGAATGACTCAGAAATCTCTAACGGCAGACTCTACCTACGCACTTTCCAAATTTAGAGATGATAAAATTCTAAATTATACGAGGCTATTTCTTGCATTTTTACACGATGACAAAAATAATCGCGTAATTGATTACCATCTAATTACAAGGAATTATATGACCTTTATTTTAAGTATCACATTAAAATTGGCCTCACTTCCAAACAGGTAGAAGAAGACCTTAATGCTTTTCGTAGTCATTGCATAGCAATTACTACAATCACTTGTATCAATCTCGTGAAAATTATAATAAGTTTTTTCGGCCAAGCAGCAAATAACAATTTAAATTCAAAATTCTATATCGATTCTTACACTAATTCCAATTTAGTCGCACTGTCTAACCATAGTATCAAAAATAAAAATAGCGTTAGTTCCTCTAATAAACTGAAATTATTCTACCACAATTGCAGTGGTATAGAGTTTCTGTACTCGATTCGACTCGACTCGGACTCGTCGAGTATTTGGGTGGTTTTCTTGGATTAGGGATTCGACTCTATTACTGGACGAGTCCAAGTTTTTAAAATTAAGCAAAAACTATTAACTTCAAAAGGAATACAAGTCTCTTAATTCGTTAGTATTTCTCAAATATTTCTACCGTAATTTAAAACAAAAAAGCAATTAAGTTGATCAAATAAATGTTCAAATAGTTAAATGTAATTTAAAAGTTTAATATTTGAAAATAAATTGATTAAAAATAAATTTGAGTACATTTTCTTTTCAATTTCTTGACAGGACCACAAATTTCACTTAAAAATCTTGTAATGTAATAAATAATTCTAATTTTAACAAATTTTGGTAATTTTCTTTTACAAATACTTTCTTGAGTTCCAAAATATCAAACGATTTCGCTTATTGATTTGAGTTTAGATTTAGATTATATTCGAATCGGACTCGACGAGTTTTCAAAATTTAGAACTCGTACTCGCCGAGTCGTAAAAACCGGAGTTTTCAGAAACCCTAGGTATGAGGGGAAAGCTTAAGAAATTATATATCGATGTTAAGTCATGTGAATTTAATATTATTGCTATCACTGAAACATGGTTAAACGATTCCTTTGTAAATGAAGAAATTTTGGACAGTACTTGGTCGATTTATAGAAAAGATCGGGATTATCTTGCCACAATTTGTTCTCGTGGTGGTGGTGTACTACTTGCAGTAAACAGTACCTTATCTAGTGTGGCATTAATCACTAGGACTTACCACTCTTTTGATCACCAATTTATTAAAGTTAACTTAGGTAATAATTTTTTATACCTTGGTATTGTTTACTTTCCTCCTAATTCTGACAATCCCTCATATTCGGAATTTTTCGAGATATACCAGCATGTTATATCAAATATGAATGAGGATGATTCAATTATAATTTTTGTGGACTTTAACCGTCCTTCTTTATCTTTTATTGTTGACGAATCTGATAATTTGCTACTACCAATCAACTTTCAGGACGAAATAGATTTCGATCTCATTAATGTATTTTATGGTAATGATTTACAACAAATTATCAGCTTTCCGAATAATTATTACAAGTGGTTAGATCTTGCATTCACGAATGCATATGATAAAGTGGTGGTAAAGCTCGCTGATAATTCAGAAAACCTTTTTACAAACACTCCATCATAATCAATCATCTTCGAATTTTCCACTGCTATACCTCTTTTTACCAAATCTTACAATAATATTTTTGTATATGACTTTCTTAATGCTGATTATCAAAGCATTAATAATGCTTTATTAGTCATCAGTTGGGACGACCTGTTAACCGAACAGGATATTGATTTGATTATCTCTCAATTCTATGCAAAGCTATTTGAGATAATTAACTCCTTTGTTCCTAAAATTCGCAAAAAGGACAAGACAACCGAACCTTGGCTGAACAGTGAACTTAGGACATTGCGTTACCAACGCAATAAACTATACAAAATAATTAAAAATTCAAAAGAACCTAATAATGACTTATTAAACAAGTACAAGGATCTTGCTTTTGAATTTAAACAAAAATCTAATTTGGCTTATGATAGATATCTCACTAACGTAGGCAACAAATTAATTACAGATCCTAAAAAGTTTTTTGACTTCGTTTACACAAAACGTAAAATTTACGGTTATCCAAACTTAATGTCAAAAGACAATACGTTTTCTAATTGTCCTAAAACGATCTGCAATTTCTTTGCTAAATCTTTTCAAAAAGTTTATCGTCCACACGAGTCTCCAATTAATTTCGATTTCTCTAACTTAATTAATAATTCAAATCCTATTATTACGGATTTATACCTTTCCGAAGTTCAAATATTTGAAGCAATTACTAAACTTGATACCAAAAAAGGTATAGGACCTGACCTGATTCCACCTACTTTTTTATTCAACTGTGTCAGTTATCTCACTTATCCGCTTCATTTTATCTTTAATAAATCTCTTTCCTCAGGTATTTTTCCTCTTTTCTGGAAATCCTCTTATCTAACCTCTTATCTAACTCTTATCCTCTAATCTACAAAAAGGTGATAAATCATACGTCGAAAATTACCGTGAAAAAATTATTGTAGACAAAATTACACCCATCATAAATACAAAACTAAACGAACAACAACATGGATTCAGAAAAGGTCGTTCCACAACAACAAACAATGGCCACCAAGTTGATGGAAAATGGCCACCAAGTTGATGCTATTCACACGGACTTCAGCAAAGCATTCGATCGTGTTGATCACAAAATTCTACTAAACAAATTTACAGCCTTAGGAATTTCCGGCCCTTTTCTTTATTGGATATTCTCCTATATTTTTTTTTTTTTTTTTTTTTTAAGCGCTAACTGTTCAACTGTTAGGCTAATAAGCCTGTCTATACCATAGGTACATGTTGGAACAGGGGTTCATATTATATTCGTGTTATTAGAATTGGTCTTATTGAATTCCACATACAATTTAAACATGAGATAGTACTAGGCCTTATAACATGTAGAAACGTCTTAGATTTTCAATATTTACAATTCTATTTTTTGTTTATATTGTAATATTTTATATTTTACTTATATGGTATTCTATATCTGCGAGTTATATTATTTAATTAAATTATTTGTTTATATTTTGCATTTATTTATATTTTTATATTAAAGTATTTTTTATTAAAGATTTATAACTATTAATTATTGATTATGCCATTAATTTGAACCCAATGGCGAATGGTAGCTGAGTCGAGTCGAAAACCAGAAAAGTTTTTTTTTTTTCACTTTTACTAGAATTCGAACCCGGGCCCTTCCGCATGAAAGGTCGGCACTCAACCACTGTGCCACCCAGCTGTGTATTACAAATAGGACGGAAAATATCAAATTTCAAGGATTTTTCTCGGACTCAATCAATGTTACATCAGGAATACCGCAAGGTAGCCACTTGGGTCCACTCTTGTTTAATATATTCATTTCCGATCTTTCCAGTAAACTTTCCGGTGTGTCACATGTTGCATTTGCTGATGATCTCAAGATTTATCATGTAATTAAAAAGAGTTCCGATGTTGCACTACTTCAGACAAATCTCAATTATCTGCAAGAATGGTGCTTCTCTAATAAGTTAGAACTAAACATTGAAAAATGCAAGGTTATAAGTTTTACACGTAAGAGATCTACCATCACTTTCGGTAATAAAATAAATAATGTAAACCTTGAAAGAGTTAAAAATATTACCGACTTAGGGATTCTGTTGGATGATAAACTGAACTTCCATCTTCATTATGAGTATACAATTTCTAGGGCAAACAAAATGCTCGGGTTCATAAAAAGAAGAGCTAAAGAATTCAGCAACATCGCTGTAACTAAAGCTCTTTATTGTTCTTTAGTACGATCTATTCTTGAATATGGTAACATTGTGTGGGATCCCGTATTTCAAATACATTCTGATGGAATAGAATCCGTGCAAAAGCAATTTCTTTTATTTGCTTTGAGAAATCAATATAATCCTAGAGATTATTCAATTCTGCCTAGCTATCTCGTAAGACTTAAATCATTAAATATCTTAACTTTATCCTCACGCAGGCAAATTTTCTATTCTTGCTTTACTTTTGACGTCTTAAGAAAAAACATTGACGTTCAGTTTTTAGCAGATAATTTTAAAATAAATAATGGGGGCAGAAATACGAGAAGCACTAAATATTTAGTTGAAAATACTCATAGAACTGAATATGGAAAAAATGAACCAATAAACAGATGTTGCATTACATTCAATAAACACAGTCATCTTTTTTCAACACAAATTTCTAGATACACTTTTAAACGTAAATTAAAATTAAAATTAAAATTTCTTAATGACCTACGACAATAATTTTAACCTACCATATATTATACTCATATTACACTTCAAGTTCACATAATTTTATAATTCTATAATTTAGTTATTTTTGTATTTGTTTTACTTTATAAATTGCATTTTAACTGTGTTTTTTTTACAATCTACAAAAAAAAAATAAAAAAAATATATAAACTTTTGATTTTTATATATTTAAATTTATGTTTTGTAATCAAATTTCATGTTAATTTTAAGTTTTAGCTATAAGAATTTATTTTTTGTAAAAACCTTGTTTTGGTTCAAAATAAAATAAATAAATAAATAAATAATTACATCTATGAATGAGGATGACATCATTTTCGTTTTGGGGGATTTTAATCCTTCTTTTCTTTTATCTTTTGTCATTGACGAAGGTGATAATCAACTATTACCGGTTAATTTTTTGGATGAAATCGAATTTAATATTATAAGTTCATTTTATGGAAATGACATGCAACAAATTATTCAACACCCAAACAATAATGGTAGATGGTTAGACCTAGCTTTTTCTAATGCTTATGACGATGTTTTAGTCCATACTGCAAATGAAAGTGAAAACCTCTTTGCAAATTCACTTCATCATAATACAGTAAATATTGAACTAAACAATATAAATCAACAATTATTCTCTAAATCTTACAATAAAGAAATTGTATACGATCATAAAGAAATCATATACATAGAGTGTTCACGTAGAACTAAAAAGTTAGGCAAGTTTTTTTATTTCGTAAATTCAACTTGATCGTATTTTTGTTTATTTTTCTTTTAATTTTTAGTTTTTTTTATTTTTTTGTTTGTATGTCAATCGATGTGAGCATTTGTATATATTTCTTCTCTTTTTTGTTTTCTGTTTTTGTTTTTTTTTTTAGATGTATGTATATCATGAATGAGAAGAATGAAATTTCTTTTTTTTGCTTTATATTTTTTTACTTGCATTATTTACTTATTCGAAATCTTTCAAATCATTTTAAAATTTCGTTAGTTTAAAATATGTAAAATTTTGTATAATCTGTAGGTTTTTAACTACTAAAAAAATATAATATTCCATTCGGCATAAAAAACCCTTTAAGTATGTAAATACACATTATAAAATATACATATTTATGTACTTTGCGATGTCTGTTGTTCTGCCGGAACCATAATCAGAAAAACCACTAATTTCACCCAGTGCACTATTATAGTATAGCCTTCTAAAGGCTATTTCATCGAAATCCAATAAAGCCAACCTTTCAAATAAATCTTTTTCTGAGAATATAATGCCCAACTCATTTATATTTTTGTCGTTAAGAACTATATTTAAATGTTTGATGGGGATCCATCTATTAAGGGAACTAAAATGGGGCAAATTAAGCTTTACTTCATTCTCAAAAATTTATAACCCTTTTGGTTAATTAAAATGAATATTTATTGCTACGTTTTCCTTTTCTGTGACACAATTTCAAAAAATGCTTACAAATATAAATTACACAACAATACAATTCATACAAATTTTTAACATGAAAATGTTTATCTATATATAATTCTTAATCAATGGTATTACTGAATTACTTCATTTTCATTTTCTTTTATAGCACTTTCAAATTCTTTTTTATATTCGTTCAAATAATCATGGTTTTTTTTAACAGCACAATCAATGTTTTGTAATACCATATCTACATTTTGTATATACAAAATACAATCATCCCAAATAAATTTTATGTTCACATTAGAGTAATAAGTTACTTGCAGCCTGTTCAAGTCCCGAGCACTTGGTGGCGCAGTGAAAAATTTTTCCGCACACATCGACACATCTAATACCGGTTTCGCCTCTTATATTAATACGGCATTTATGACACTTCATCATTGTCCGTATAGTTGCACAAACAAATGGTTAACACCGAACACAAAATTGTAACAATATGCAATTTTTATTACAATTAGTTTTATATAATATTTAATTTTTAATTTTCTCCCGAAAATTAAAATTACGTCCGATCGGTTTTAGTTCAAAATTAGAACTCAACTTAAAATCAAGATAAAACGTTCCAATTGTGTACAAGAGTTAACTAGTATTTAAAGTACTGCGCGGACTGCATATGGGCGAAATCAGCCCTTGGGTTCGGATTCTGGACCTTATAATCGGTCTAAAAAATTACGATAACTCAACACTATCTTCATGAAATTTGTGCTGTAGGTTTTTGGTAATGAAACTATGGCGGTGATTACGTACGGTGAGGATTGGACAATGGGTTCGGAACTTAGAACTTTTTGATCGAATTTAGGCCAAACAAACATAATTCCGAAACCAATGAAGATATAACCTCCAAATTTGGTATCAGGGTGTCTCTTTCTATTTCCTTAGTGTCCTTGAAATTTGGGACCAATTGAAGTAGTGGGTCGGGGACCAGCCATACAGTTCCGAATACCTCAAAGCATATTTTCGAAATTAATAAAGATAGTAACTTGAAACAAATGTAGAAATTTTCAATTTGGGTGTTCTGTACTATTTCCTGCGAATTATGTGTTTTATGGGTTGTTTAAAATAAAAACACCAAAAAATTTTAAATTTAAATCAAAATTTTATTATTCAACTTTATTATTTGAATGTGGTCTTAAGACTGACTTTTTTAATGTTGTTATTTTAGAAACACAAAATCTTTATTTTTATTTTACAAAAACAAAATTTATTATTAAAAATATCTTTCGAAACAAAATTCAGTATCGAATTACAAAAAGAAATTTACTTTTTTTACTTATTACAAAATCGATATATTATTTGGTAAATGTTCGTACTGAATTTTGTACAGAATAATTTCAACATATGTTCGGTTTCATATTGCTGTATTATAACGTTAAAATAATTTCAGGTGCAATTATGTTTAAAATTAGTTCAAATGCAAATGACCATTATTGTGCTGACTTTTGTATTTCATATCTTTTATTATTATATTATTTAAAATAAAAGTTGAAAGTAGTTCAAATGCAATTGACCGTAGTTATGCATAGTATACAAAAATGTAGCTAATTACATTTTTGTATGAAATGGAAAAAAAGAAGAATAAAAGAAAAACAAAAAGTAAAAATTTCCATTTATATTTATTGAACAATTATTAAAATTAAAGATATAATTTCCATTTATTGTGAACTTTCGTTCATCACAAGTACTAATAAAACTTACATTAATCTGATTTTTTGCTAAAATTAACCCCATTTTTAAAATAATTATTTCTGATACATTATTGAAAATTTTTAAACAGTTTCCTTTGAAAACACAGTTTTTTGATTCTACTAAATCTTTTATATCTTTTTTATTTTCATAAGTCTAAATCTTTTATATGTTTTTTATTTTCATAATAAAAAGTTTTATTGTCATATTTTACAATTTTTTGTTGTTCAAACATTAGTTCATTATTTAACCTATCGCCTATTGGAATTAACAGAGTTATTGCTACACTTATTGTTTCATTTGGTATTTTAATTACAAAAACAATATTATCTTTATTATCAAATAATGTGTAGCTACATATTTTATAACTTATTTAAATCAATATCATATTCTAAAATTTCTTCATTTGTTAGTATATTGCTATGTATTATTCCCATTCTAGATGATGCTATATTGTCTGGAATGTGTTCAATGTTATCTTGTATAATTTTAATTTTTAGTGCAAAATCTGTGTAAAGTAGCTATTTATATATTGTTGTGTATTGAGTGTTTATGTCGTTAAGTTTTTCATTAATTAATATTCTGTCGTTTTCAATAATTTATTTAAGTTTTATAAAAGTGTTATTAAAATTGTTATTAATTGTCATTTGACTGTTTAAGTTTTTTATTGCATTATGATTGTTTTGGTCAACTATTTTTAGATGATCTTCGATTTCTTGTCGGTCAGAATCGTCCATTGTTCCATATAGCCATTTTTTAAAAGTACCAACAAAATTTACTAGACCCCGTTTATGTCTGTGTGGGATTAGAGTTTTAATCTTATTTCTCGCGACATTTAATTGGTGAGTTAAAATTAGTTAATTTGTATATCTGCTAAATTTATATTATTATATTGAATTATATTTTTTAACTAATTCTACATCCACCAGTTTGATTTCTGTATCCCAAGTCTGACTCGATTTTTTCAAATGTGAGATGGGCCTAGGTTAGCATCGGTATTGTTGCTAGCATTAAGAGTGTTGTCAATATTAATTTTACCTGCAAATTTATAATTTCCTTTAATATTTGATGTATGTAAATTTTCAAACTTAGATTTTATGAATTTGAGTTGTTCGTTATGTCTAACACTCTTACAGTTTTTTATGTAACCTTCAGTTCTGTTTTTCGTATAATTTTCTCTTTTTAAATTAAGTTTGTTTATATATCTAGATTTTTCTGTCAGCAAAGAATCATAAATTTGTTTTTATACAATTTCCTTCTTGAATATTAATAGATTTTTCTTTTGTCACTGTGTGGTAACTGTTGTTATACCACTCAATTGCTTTATACATTTTTCGATAATATTAAGTTCTTTATTAACAACACCTAGACCTCTAATTTTTTCGCTAATAGTACTGTAAAAGCTTTCAATGTCAGAATTTCCATACAAAGTGTGATTGTTAGATTTTACTAAGTGAAGTTCAATTTGTTCGTCTTTAAGAAAATTTTTTATATTAATACTCTTAAATTCATTATCGGTGATAAATTTTTTGAAACGTCCTCTGTTTGCTTTGAATTCTCTTAGTTTTTCTATTATAATTTGATTATTCCTATCATTTAGGTAGAAAGCGGTAGCATTTTTAGAAAAACGGTCTATGAACGTCAAAAAGTTTTGTTTTGAATTAGTGTATATGTCCATATGTATAATTTCTTTAATGTCTTTAGGTCTTTCCGTTATTTGGAATTTCTTTCTTATTGGTTTTCTGTTATATTTTACTCGATTATATATGTCACAATTATCGATATATTTTTAAATAGAATTTTTTAATTTCGGAAAATATATCGTTTTTTCAAACCTTCATAGTTTTCATTTATACCGATATGTTCTGTTTCGGTCTTGTGATATTCATGTATCCGTTTAAAGGTTTCCTCTTCTGTAGTCTTGTCTTTTGCGAAAAATATACACCTAACAAATTTTATGTTTTAAAAGCTTCCATATAGTTCAATTAGCTTTCTTTGTACTATATTGTATTTATGGTCATTCAGTTCAGAGAAAATGACTATTAAACACTTTGTTATGTGCCTTCTACATATGTCACTAAGATTGTTTTCTATATTATCTGAATTTATAAGTATCCTTTTATTACCAAGAATTATTTCTACGTCCTTTTTTTTATTGTCGGTGAGAATAATTTGGATTTTGAATCTGTTTACAACTGTATCCTATGATCATCATGCTTCTTCTTGAGAATGTACTGTCCCGTTACTCAAGTTTTTGTCATTTTCGGAAGCGGTTTCAAAGTCAGAGGTGTTTATATTATTTTGCATTGAATAATTGGTACTATTACTTAATTGAGATAGAATTTCATCATTATAATCTGTGTTTACGGATACAGCTTTTAGGTCAGATGAATCTACATTGTTTTCAAGAGAGTAATTTGTACTAGATATTGTTTGAGATTCCTTATCAGAACTATTAATATTTTCTGTATTTTCTATCAAATTTATTTCGTGTTTGTTTGTATCTATTCGGCTAAGAAAATCTGCCACAAGGTGTTATCGATTTAGGTTGAATAAATCGTACAGTAAGCATTTTTTTTTCTTTATTATTGTTCTTTCTAATTTTTAACAAAATTATCAACAAAAATTAAGGTTAAAATTTTTGTAATATTCGCGGTTTACAAACGAACTTCCATGCCGTTGAGGGCCATTATAATTCAATTAAACCGGCAATCCTTGCTCTATGTGAAACGCAAGTTAGTAGCTAAAATGTTAACTTCGATATTAACGGCTACTCACTCATTTCACACTTCGTTCCCAAAAGAGGCATCGCCATCTATATAAAAAAAGACATTGCTTTCAACACTCTTGTCAAATATAAATCTTCTAGCCCAACTTTCAATCTATGTTAGAAAGCATGTTATACATTTCTCTTTTCTATACAGATCACCCAATTCAAGTGAACAGGAAACTGTTATGGAAATTGAAAACCTTTCAAACCAGATCAATGAAATTCTCGATTGTTATCCTGAAACTGAAATTGTTCTGGCGGGGGATTTTAATGTTCATAACAAAGACTGGCTTCACTTTTCCAGTAGCTCTTCTCCGAGTCAAAACTCGATTGGGAAACAAGTTGAATTATTTTCCACTCTATTTCATATTTTGTTAAAAATCCCACTAGAATCCCTGACCTTGCTGATGAAGAAGGTCACCTCTTGTATCTGTTTCTAACCACACACCCTGAAAAGTATGTGGTTTCAGTTGGTTGCCCCCTGGGGGGCTCTGATCACTGTTTGGTCAATACAAGCTTCCAGGCAGGCCCGGTGTCCAACCAAACGTCCCTTCCCAAAAAATTTATATGGCGTTATAACCATGCTAACTGGGAAGGTCTGAACAATTTTTACAAAAGCTTTGACTGTTCACTGTGCTTCCGTGGTAGGAATGTTGACTTTGCTGCAAATCCGATTAGTAAAACTATTCTACTTGGAATGAGATAATTTATACCTCACTCCATGAAATCTATTAAGCGGAAACCAAAAACTTGGTTTAATCGTATTTGCAAAAAAGACATTCTAAAAAAGAGGAGGCGTTCAAAAAGTACCGGAACAGTGGTTCGGAGGCTTACAGGGCCAACTATATAGTGGTTCGGAACAGATGCAAGAGAATTATCAACAAGCAAAAATTCTTGTTCAACCAAAGATTGAAACGTAAACTAATACACATGCCCAAGAATAGCAAATCCTTTTGGACTTTTGCAAAAAATTTAAAAGAAGACAATAGCGGGTCTTCTTTTCCTCCGCTTGTTGATATAAACAACCACATCTTGTCAGATTCAAAAGAAAAATCAAATTTGTTTGGCAAACAGTTTGCTTCTATCTCGTCACTGCCTCGACAATACGGGTTCTGAGCTCGTCGTTCAACTGGTGATTTCATGACCTACCTGTGCGAAAAGCTTAATATCAGTCTTCACCATTCTGGTGAGTCTGATGTTGTGGCTTTGGATATTTCTAAAGCTTTCGATCGAGTTTGGCATGATGCTTTATTGGCAAAATGCAAGGCTTTAGGTCTAGGTAGGGTTTTCGTTAAATGGATTGGAGATTTTCTTTCGAATCGCACGATTCGTGTTCTTGTCGATGGATATTCATCCAAAGATTTCTAAATAAATGCTGGTGTCCCTCAGGGATCTGTTTTATCCCCCAGTCTTTTCCTAATATTTATAAATGACCTACTATCAATAACCTCCAATCCAATCCATAGCTTCGCAGACGACAGTACCCTTGTTGCTTCCTATGAATTTCATAGCCGCTGTAACATTAATCACCAGATTAATTCAACAGCAAAAAATTTCACTATAAGTTAATTAAACAAAGATTTAATTAAAATCCAAAAATGGGGTGAAATCAACAGAGCTGATTTCAACAGCAAAAAAACCCAATGCTCTCTAGTCTCGCGAAAAATAGCTACAACTATTCCGAACCTTTCTTTTCAAGGAGAAGCTTTGCACCATTCGGAAGACTTGAACATTTTGGGGATTGAGCGAAACCAAAAATTAACTTGGTCAAATCATATTTTTGGAGTAGCTAAGGACGCTGCTAAATTTTTGGGTTTCTTGTATAGCTGCAAAATATACTTCTCATCCTCTGATCTCCTTTACATCTATAAAACTTATATTAGGCCGACAATGGAGTATAATGCACATATTGGGCTGGTGCTCCCATTACGGCGCTGGGATATCTTGATAAAGTGCAAAATAGAGCTATTCGTCTTATAAATGATCCCAGTTTAACTCAACGCCCACTCCAATCCGCCATCGTCGCACTGTTGGGTCACTGACCTTGTTTTATAGATATCTTGTAGGGACTAACACCTGTTCTAAAGAAATCAAACAACTTATGCCTCCATTCAAGATTTTCCAACGGGAAACAAGGAGGGCAACAGATGCTCATCCGTACACAGTTGAGCTAGCCAGATGGCGTAACACGGCTTATGGAAATTCGTTTGTCATGCGCTCATCTCGTTTATGGAACCATCTTCCACCAAATGTGTTCCCCAAAGTTGATAATGTATATATGTACGATTTGACCAAATTTAAGAAGAACATTAAGCTTATGTTCGAAATTCATGAAGGTAGAAACTATAAATTTCATACACGAGGGTTCTTTCCTATTTCCGTTTTTATTTAACACTTTTATATTTTTAAAAGGTTTAGAATATCTTTTTAATAAACGATTAAATTCCTTGTTCCTTAATTTTTATTATATCATATATTTAATTGAACTATTTTTTTTTTTATTCCTTTTCCACTCCTTTAAGTAGGATAGGGCATTCACCAAGTTTATTTTAAACTAGGCTTCAGTTTCTTTAATCATAATATTCACTAAGCCGTTGATTACTCGGCTGTAGATATTGTATAAGATTATGAAATATGCTCAAATGTTAACTTTGTGCGCCATCTATAATCTTACACAAGAGTTATTTATATATTTTTATTAAATCTTATTTTATATTACGATATAAACTATTACGATAAAATTATACAATTTTACGATATTTTTTTAATAAGATATGATTTGAACGGGGTTTGAACCCGAGACCTTCCACATGAAAGGCGGCGTCTTTACCACTACGCCATTGGTCAGATAATTGAACTATTACCATAGGTGATATATAATTAAGACAACATGTACGATACTTAAGCTATGTTCAAAGATACTTGCTGCATTTATGTAAAATTTATTTTGTTTTTTTTTTTTTTTAAATATATTTAAATGAATTATATGAAAAGTTCTAAATTTGTAATTTCATTTTAGAAATACATTTATTGCATATTTTGCGTTTATAAGCTTTTCTAATAAGTACATAAACTAGCAATTTAAAATAATTGCAAATTTTAAAAATTAGAAATATTAAATATATTATGTTTTGATTAGCTTTTTATCACAAAATTTAGTAATTCAAATTCTTTCACTTTTGTAATTGAATTGGAATAAAAATATTTTCATTTATTTCAAGTTTTTTTGTTTTTTAATATTTTTAAAGAGATAAGTTAGTAAAAATTTGTAATATTTTTGAATAGATAAAGTAATTAGAAAATTTTTTGGTATTATAAAGTTAATTAGGCTAGCAATGCCTTACGATCATAAGTAAGTCGTAAGTATACATGGGCTCTGATCTATTTTCCAAAATTTCTATTATTGTTAAATCGACTATTTCGGCTAGTTCTTGACTGTCCAGAGTTTGTAGTGTTTCGGTCAGTATTTTGGAAATTATTTCTAGAAGTATTTTGGTAAGTACTTTGGTTATAATTTCTATGGGTATTTTGGTAAGTACTTTGTTTATTATTTCTATGGTTATTTTGGTAAGTACTATGGTTATTATTTTTAGATATTTGATTTTGTGTCTCTGTGTTCTGTTGGAATTGTTTGGCCTATCCGTCCTACATTATTATGGTATTGATAACGATTGTTATAGTTTCGATTAAAATTATTTTTTTTATTCATATTTTTAAAATTATTATTAGAATTATTACTAAATTTATGCCTATCTCTGATCATACCTAAACTTTCTAGTGAGTCAAAAGCTTCCCGCATTTTTGTAATGTTTTTATTAATTGTAATTGAAGCCAAATTTGGATCTATGTTACTTAAAAATATATTTAAAATAAATTTTTCATTATTATCAGAAAAGAAAATTCTGCAGGTTTATTTATATCGTATTCAAATTTTTCATTTAATTTACTTAGTACTAAAACTAAAATATTATAACATTCTCTAACCTGATCATTTTTTACTGCAAGGGCTTGATGGCATAGTTGATGGTAACTTTCCTTGACAAAATTAATGATTAAAGATGTTTTTATCTGGTTCCAATCTGCATTTGTTCCTAATGTTCTTACGACATCCAACGCTGGGCCCTGGATTTTATTTACTATAATCCTCTGGTAGATGTATGTTTTTGCCAGTTGGCATGTAATTAGAGGGAGAATTGTATCTACTTCCCTCAGAAATGATGTTAACGCATATTGACTATCACCACGGAATTCATGAATCCTCTGAGCATCTTTCAATATATCATTTGCAGAAATTGTAAATGTTGATGTATTTGGATTTTGTATATTTGTTTTACTATTAATTATTTTTTCGCTGATTTCACTACTATTTTCTATTTCTTCTAATTTTTGGCATTAATTGTTTATATTGATATTATATTTGTCTATCTATATATTATTAATCTATAATATAATATATATAATATATATAATAATATAATTAATCTATATATTATTATTTTTTTTTTTTTTTTTATTATTAAATATTTAAATATTTTAATTAACGGTTTGTATCACAAAATTTTCTATCTTGAGATAGTAAAAACTACTCGACTGCGCCAATTATATGTTTTATTGGTTTTTTAAAATAAAAACACCAAAAAATTTTAAGTTTAAATCAAAATTTTATTATTCAACTTTATTATTTGAATATGGTCTTAAGACTGACTTTTTTAATGCTGTTATTTTAGAAATACAAAATCTTTATTTTTATTTTACAAAAACAATTTTCTTATTTTAATACTAATTATAATTTATTACTTAAAAATATCTTTCGAAACAAAATTCAGTATCGAATTACCAAAAGAAATTTACTTATTTTACTTATTACAAAATCAATATATTATTTGGTAAATGTTCGTACTGAATTTTGTACAGAATAATTTCAACATATGTTCGGTTTCATATTACTATATTATACTTACTTTACTTTACTTTAATTCCTTTAACCCCTATTGGGGCATAGGGCAGAAACAAACTCCTTCCATCGCTCGCGTTCTTTAGCCAGACGCTTCACTTGCAGCCAGGTTTTCTGTTGTGACCCTGCTTCAGCTAAGACGGTTGTCCTCCATGTTTTCTTTGGCCTTCCCACTCGTCGTGTCCCTTGAGGATTCCAATCCAAGGCTTGCTTTGCAATTTCTGTATTGTCTTTCCTCAAGGTATGTCCGATCCACCGCCATTTCCGTTTTCGGATCTCGACATCGATCGCGACTTGGTTAGTTTGCTGCCACAGTGCTCTGTTTGAAATAATGCGTGGCCAGCGGATTTTCAATATGCGACGAAGGCATCGGTTAATATACACCTGCAGTTTTTTAGTGATGGTTGCGGTGACTTTCCATGTTTCGCAGGCGTATAAAAGGACACTTTTGACGTTTGTTTCGAAAATTCTTAGCTTAGTGCGCATGGTGATTGCGTTCGATTGCCATACCCTAGAGAGAGCGCCAAATGCAGTACGGGCTTTGCTGATTCTGTTTTCAATGTCAAGCTCAGCTCCTCCATCTGCTGTCAATATACTACCCAGGTATTTAAACTGCTCTACTTCTCCTACTGCTACTTCATTGAAAAGTATGGCTTGATGTGTGCTGCGGCTCGTCCTAATAATCTTTGTTTTTTCAACATTGATTTTTAGCCCAACTTTGATCCCGTTGTTATGTAGGGCTTGACACATTTCGTTGAGTGCGCTACTTGAATGTGCCATTAGACACACATCATCGGCATAATCTAAGTGGCTTAGGCATTTGAATGTATGCCACTGTATGCCATTTCTCTCATTTTCACCAACAGCGGTAGTCATAACGTCATCAACTACCGTTAAGAACAATATTGGTGAGAGTATGCATCCTTGACGCACACCTTGCTGCACTTCGAAGGGTTCAGTCAGCTGTCCGCAGTGCAAGACGTAACTCCTTGCATTTTCATAGGAAGCTTTTATGATGGCTACTATCTTTTCTGGAATTCCTCTCCTATTTAAGGATTTCCAGATGTACTCCTGCTTTACGCGATCAAAGGCTTTCTCAAAATCTACGAACATTAGGTGTAATGGTGAGTTTAGTTCTGTAGATTGCTCAATAATGATACGTAGGGTGTTTATGTTATCAACACAAGAATGGCCGCTACGAAATCCTGTCTGGTGCTTTTTGAGCGTTGAGTTAATTCTTTCTTTGATGCGTTCTAGTACTATTCTCGCCATAAGCTTGGAGAAAACGGATAATAGTGATATACCTCGCCAGTTATTGCAATTGGTCAGGCTACCTTTCTTAGGTATTTTAGCAATAACTCCTTCTTTCCAGTCACTCGGGTATATTTCTTCTTCCCATATAGCCTGAAATAAGGGAAGAAGTATAGATGCCGTTGTGTCTGGGTCTGCTTTTAAGAACTCTGCTGGTATACCATCTATTCCTGCTGCCTTGTTGTTTTTTAATGAGCTGATTGCTGATTTGATTTCTTGTACGGTTGGATTGCCCGTGTCAATGCCTCGAAAAGATCTGCGGTTTTGGGGGCTCACGGGTGTTGACTGTTCGACAAACTGATCATTGAGCAGTTTGCAAAAATGCTCCCTCCATCTTCGCAGTTGATCTTCCATCGTTACAAGTAGTTTGCCATTTTCGTCGGCAATTGGTTTTTGCGCTCTATTTTTACGGCCAGAAATTTGCCGTGTGATTTTGTAGAGCTCTGCAGCATCATTTCTGGCAGCAGCAGTTTCCGCTTTCTTTGCAAGGTCTTCCATATGTTTTCTTCTATCTCGTCTTACACTGCGCTGTGTTAACTTATGTGCTTCTTGATATTGAGTGCGAAGGATGTCTCTTTGGTGTTGATGTTGCTGGTGATTAATGTTATTCTTCAGCTGCTTCCTCCGGTCTATAAGATCCCATGAAGCTTGAGACATCCATTGATCCCCTCTTCTTCGCATCGCACTCGGCACATGTTCCAAACCAGTGTCAATAAACGCTTTTTTGATATGATCCCATCTGTCGTTTATAGATATTAAGTTGTTCGATGTTGCGGTTCTGTCACGAAGTTTATTTACAAAATTGCGACAAGTTGATGGATCTTTTAAACCGTTGACATCGAATTTCGGTATTCTGGTTTGGTTTAACAATCTACGCTGGACAGCTGCTGTGCGTAACTGTAGACTGGCTACTACCAAATGGTGATCACTTCCGATGTCTGCACTTCTTCTGTTTCGAACATCGCAGAGGGATTTTCTCCACCTTTGTTGAATAATGCAATGGTCGATTTGGTTTTGAACTTGACCATTCGGAGACACCCATGTAACTTTATGACAAGTTTTGTGTGGAAACAGGGTTCCGCCAATTGTTAGTTGTCGTTCGTTGCAAAAATCAACTAACATTTCGCCATTATTGTTCCTTGTTCCCAGCCCGTGCCTGCCCATTACACGCTCTAATCCTACATTTTCCGTGCCGACTTTGGCGTTTAGATCGCCTATGACGATTTTAATATCGGCTTTTGGAGCGCTGTCATAAGCATTACTCAATTGGGTGTAGAAATTAAGTTTTGCTTCTTCCTCTGCGTCTTCGGTTGGAGCATAACAATGGATGATCGTGATGTTTCTTACTCTGGATCTGAAACGTGCTGATATCAATCTTTTGGAAATAGGAGCCCAGCTTATTAGACTGTGCTTTGCGCCAGTAGTCAACATGATACCAACACCACCTATTCTTGGTCCAGTTTGGTGTTCATCTTCGCCAGAGTATAACATGAATGTTTTCCCTGTAGAGGATGTATGTTCTCCAAGTCCTCTCCATTTGGTTTCGCTGATGCACATTATTTGGATGTTAGCTTGAAGCATTTCACGTTCTGCTTGTTCATATTTTCCAAGATCTAGCAAGGTACGGACGTTCCATGCCCCAATCAATGTGCGAACCTTATAATTGAAGGTCGGCTGTTGCGAGCGATTTCTTTCGTTTGTTTTTGATTCTTTTATCTTTGATTTATTTCCACTATTTTTGCATGAAATTCTTCGCACCCCCACATCCGATGTGCGATTTACTGCAGTTCTAGGAGCTACAGGAGGATTTCCTTCATTTTGAAGGTTACCCCGTGAGGACCGATTTTTCCACGTTTTAGATTTCATGTTTTGAATACTAGAAAGTAGACCTTCTTGTGTTTCCAGAGATATGGATGATAACGCCATAAGCTCAGATCTGACAGGCACACATGCCCTGCGGACGGTCAGATACATCTACAATTTAGGCCGCCCACTGTGGGTACAGACGCCTTTCATAGCCGCTTCTTGGAAGTACAGACGCTACTCGTATTTGAGTTTAATTTCGGAGTTTACCTCTCCTAGCCTTTGGGAATCCAATCCCACGTAGTACAAGGCAGCACTATCGGCAGTTACTTTGAGAAGAGAGTTCCAGGAAGGAGTCTAGGTAGCTATGCTACCAGGCCAACACTACAACCCACTCCTCTATTTTCGCTGCGCATCCCATATGGGTGGCTCATCCGCCTTCTTCGCCGTTGGACTTACATCTCATCCGCCTCCGAAGCCGTTGACCGGTTTTCACGTGTATCCTCGTCAGGAGCCCTCACAAGGTGCTATCAGCCGGGCCAGCTGAACCTAGGTTTTTTAACGAGGTTGGTACTCCTCCCCCTCCTCCTTTCTCATCCGGGCTTGGGACCGGCATTGGCAGAGTTATTACTATATTATAACGATTATAACGATATTACTAATTATAACGATAAAATAATTTCAAGTGCAATTATGTTTAAAATTAGTTCAAGTGCAATTGACTATTATTGTGCTGACTTTTGTATTTGATATATTTTGTTATTATATTATTTAAAATAAAAGTTGAAAGTGGTTCAAATGCAATTGACCGTAATTATGCTTAGTATACAAAAATGTAGCTAATTACATTTTTGTATGAAATGGAAAAAAAAAGAGAATAAAAGAAAATTTTTTATTTGTTTATATTTTAAATTTCATAAATATGAAATTGAGTTTTCTCTTTTGGAGAATTTATTTTATTGGGGTTTATCCACTATAACTTGCGCGCCCCCGAATTCTGCTTCAATTGGAGTGGTGGCTCAGTACCTCTCTTAGACCTCCAAGATTTAAAAGCTTATCATCGAAATTAATAAAAATAGGAACTTAAAATTAAGATAGAACGTTCCAATTGTGTACAAGGGTTAACTAGTATTGAAAGTATGACGGAGACTGCATATGGCAGAAATTGTACAATGGTTTCGGGTTCTGGAAGCTTTTCAAAGTTCAAGGGCTAACAAACATATATCTCAAAAAATAATGCCGCTATTTTGATGAAATCTAAACTCTAGGTTACTAGTAATCAAAGTACCATGGGAATTGGTTCTGATCGAGTTCGGACAATGATTTCGGATTTTAGAAGCTTTTGATCGATTTGAGGTCAATCGAGTATAAATTCGAAGCCAAAGAATATATGTCCTATTTCCTATGTGTCCCCGAAATTTAGACTTAATTGTAGTGGTGGTTCAGGTGCCTCCTAAGAAATGCCAAAATTAAAAAGCTTATGTTCGAAATTCATGAAGGTAGAAACTATAAATTTCATACACGAGGGTCCTTTCCTATTTCCGTTTTTATTTAACACTTTTATATTTTTAAAAGGTTTAGAATATCTTTTTAATAAACGATTAAATTCCTTGTTCCTTAATTTTTATTATATCATATATTTAATTGAACTATTTTTTTTTTTATTCCTTTTCCACTCCTTTAAGTAGGATAGGGCATTCACCAAGTTTATTTTAAACTAGGCTTCAGTTTCTTTAATCATAATATTCACTAAGCCGTTGATTACTCGGCTGTAGATATTGTATAAGATTATGAAATATGAATGCTCAAATGTTAACTTTGTGCGCCATCTATAATCTTACACAAGAGTTATTTATATATTTTTATTAAATCTTATTTTATATTACGATATAAACTATTACGATAAAATTATACAATTTTACGATATTTTTTTAATAAGATATGATTTGAACGGGGTTTGAACCCGAGACCTTCCACATGAAAGGCGGCGTCTTTACCACTACGCCATTGGTCAGATAATTGAACTATTACCATAGGTGATATATAATTAAGACAACATGTACGATACTTAAGCTATGTTCAAAGATACTTGCTGCATTTATGTAAAATTTATTTTGTTTTTTTTTTTTTTTAATAAATGAATTATATGAAAAGTTCTAAATTTGTAATTGCATTTTAGAAATACATTTATTGCATATTTTGCGTTTACAAGCTTTTCTAATAAGTACATAAACTAACAATTTAAAATAATTGCAAATTTTAAAAATTAGAAATATTAAATATATTATGTTTTGATTAGCTTTTTATCACAAAATTTAGTAATTCAAATTCTTTCACTTTTGTAATTGAATTGGAATAAAAATATTTTCATTTATTTCAAGTTTTTTTGTTTTTTAATATTTTTAAAGAGATAAGTTAGTAAAAATTTGTAATATTTTTGAATAGATAAAGTAATTAGAAAATTTTTTGGTATTATAAAGTTAATTAGGCTAGCAATGCCTTACTATCAAACTAATAACAGCTTTTATGGTTTTAAAATGACTTATGGATATCTCATTAAATTTTGACCAAATAGGTGTAGGGTATTCCCAAGGCGGTTGCACCGACTGACCGTTTCTTTACTTATTTTTATAAGTTCGTTGAACCTTAGAACAATTAAAAGGTTCAGAATCCGAACCAATGGGGTAATTTCGCCCATATGCAATCCCCGCCATACTTTAAGTCCTAGTTACCTAAAGTTAAAACTTCATCAAGATAGCTCCATTAGTTTTTGAGTTATCGTGCCTACGGACGGACGGACAGACGGACGAACATGGCTATATCGCCTCAGGAGGTCACACTGATCACAAATATATATACTTTTCAATATCAAGCATGCTTCTTTTAGGTGGTTACAAACATCTTATTTCATAGGTGTAGGGTATAATAAATAACATTGATGATAATGCTATGTATTATTGTGTAGTTCTAAGTCAGCAAATTATTTTTTTATTGTATATATTATAAGTACTAGTAGTTATAAGTTTAACTTTAATAATTCTTATAACAACCTTGCTTTGGTTTGAAATAAATAAATAAATAAAAAATTAACTGGTTATTTGCCGTCAGAAAATTTAACACCTTAATACATTCTATTAATTGTTTTATTGACGAAGTCGACATAAGCCAGGAGCTAACCAGGAAAACTGAAGAGCTTCCACCAGAAAGAGCAAAACCAGCTGCAGAAATAGAATGCGAAGTTCATTTCAGATGGAAGATATGTTATGCAATTACCGTTTCGCGAACATTTTAATTCGGCCTAACGAACATATAAAAAAAAAATTAGTAAAGAAACAGTCAGTCGGTGCAACCTACTTAGAATTACCCTACATCTATTTGGTTCAAATATAATGGGGACTTCATAAGTCATTTTAAAACCATAAAAGCTTTTGTTAGTTTGATCGTAAGACATAGCTAACGAAATTAACTTTATAATATTAAAAACATTTTCTAGTTATTTTATGAATTCAAACATTTAAAAAATTCTTACTAATTTATCTATTTAAAAATATTAAACAACAAATAAACTTGAAATAAATGGATTCGTAAAATGTTATTACAAAATTACATATTCAAAACTTTTTATCAAAATCAATAAAATTTTACATACACGCAGAAATTACTTCTTTTCAAGATTTTTAGCTGTAGTGCATTTACTGTTTAAGTAGTTTGTAACTTAACCTCAAGTGCCTTTCTTGCATCTAAAAAATTTGTTAGCAGAAGAAAACCAGTCACCAATATGTATAGTAATAATGTCACAATTTTTGCGGAGCCAACAAAATTTTGATTGATTTGCTCACTTAATCCAGTATAAATTCGAAGCCAAAGAATATATGTCCTATTTCCTATGTGTCCCCGAAATTTAGACTTAATTGTAGTGGTGGTTCAGGTGCCTCCTAAGAAATGCCAAAATTAAAAAGCTTATGTTCGAAATTCATGAAGGTAGAAACTATAAATTTCATACACGAGGGTCCTTTCCTATTTCCGTTTTTATTTAACACTTTTATATTTTTAAAAGGTTTAGAATATCTTTTTAATAAACGATTAAATTCCTTGTTCCTTAATTTTTATTATATCATATATTTAATTGAACTATTTTTTTTTTTATTCCTTTTCCACTCCTTTAAGTAGGATAGGGCATTCACCAAGTTTATTTTAAACTAGGCTTCAGTTTCTTTAATCATAATATTCACTAAGCCGTTGATTACTCGGCTGTAGATATTGTATAAGATTATGAAATATGAATGCTCAAATGTTAACTTTGTGCGCCATCTATAATCTTACACAAGAGTTATTTATATATTTTTATTAAATCTTATTTTATATTACGATATAAACTATTACGATAAAATTATACAATTTTACGATATTTTTTTAATAAGATATGATTTGAACGGGGTTTGAACCCGAGACCTTCCACATGAAAGGCGGCGTCTTTACCACTACGCCATTGGTCAGATAATTGAACTATTACCATAGGTGATATATAATTAAGACAACATGTACGATACTTAAGCTATGTTCAAAGATACTTGCTGCATTTATGTAAAATTTATTTTGTTTTTTTTTTTTTTTAATAAATGAATTATATGAAAAGTTCTAAATTTGTAATTGCATTTTAGAAATACATTTATTGCATATTTTGCGTTTACAAGCTTTTCTAATAAGTACATAAACTAACAATTTAAAATAATTGCAAATTTTAAAAATTAGAAATATTAAATATATTATGTTTTGATTAGCTTTTTATCACAAAATTTAGTAATTCAAATTCTTTCACTTTTGTAATTGAATTGGAATAAAAATATTTTCATTTATTTCAAGTTTTTTTGTTTTTTAATATTTTTAAAGAGATAAGTTAGTAAAAATTTGTAATATTTTTGAATAGATAAAGTAATTAGAAAATTTTTTGGTATTATAAAGTTAATTAGGCTAGCAATGCCTTACTATCAAACTAATAACAGCTTTTATGGTTTTAAAATGACTTATGGATATCTCATTAAATTTTGACCAAATAGGTGTAGGGTATTCCCAAGGCGGTTGCACCGACTGACCGTTTCTTTACTTATTTTTATAAGTTCGTTGAACCTTAGAACAATTAAAAGGTTCAGAATCCGAACCAATGGGGTAATTTCGCCCATATGCAATCCCCGCCATACTTTAAGTCCTAGTTACCTAAAGTTAAAACTTCATCAAGATAGCTCCATTAGTTTTTGAGTTATCGTGCCTACGGACGGACGGACAGACGGACGAACATGGCTATATCGCCTCAGGAGGTCACACTGATCACAAATATATATACTTTTCAATATCAAGCATGCTTCTTTTAGGTGGTTACAAACATCTTATTTCATAGGTGTAGGGTATAATAAATAACATTGATGATAATGCTATGTATTATTGTGTAGTTCTAAGTCAGCAAATTATTTTTTTATTGTATATATTATAAGTACTAGTAGTTATAAGTTTAACTTTAATAATTCTTATAACAACCTTGCTTTGGTTTGAAATAAATAAATAAATAAAAAATTAACTGGTTATTTGCCGTCAGAAAATTTAACACCTTAATACATTCTATTAATTGTTTTATTGACGAAGTCGACATAAGCCAGGAGCTAACCAGGAAAACTGAAGAGCTTCCACCAGAAAGAGCAAAACCAGCTGCAGAAATAGAATGCGAAGTTCATTTCAGATGGAAGATATGTTATGCAATTACCGTTTCGCGAACATTTTAATTCGGCCTAACGAACATATAAAAAAAAAATTAGTAAAGAAACAGTCAGTCGGTGCAACCTACTTAGAATTACCCTACATCTATTTGGTTCAAATATAATGGGGACTTCATAAGTCATTTTAAAACCATAAAAGCTTTTGTTAGTTTGATCGTAAGACATAGCTAACGAAATTAACTTTATAATATTAAAAACATTTTCTAGTTATTTTATGAATTCAAACATTTAAAAAATTCTTACTAATTTATCTATTTAAAAATATTAAACAACAAATAAACTTGAAATAAATGGATTCGTAAAATGTTATTACAAAATTACATATTCAAAACTTTTTATCAAAATCAATAAAATTTTACATACACGCAGAAATTACTTCTTTTCAAGATTTTTAGCTGTAGTGCATTTACTGTTTAAGTAGTTTGTAACTTAACCTCAAGTGCCTTTCTTGCATCTAAAAAATTTGTTAGCAGAAGAAAACCAGTCACCAATATGTATAGTAATAATGTCACAATTTTTGCGGAGCCAACAAAATTTTGATTGATTTGCTCACTTAATCCAATTTTTTCAAAATGAAATTATAGGCACATTAAATAAGGAAGGAATCCAATGGCATTTCATACCACCCGCTTCCTCTCACTTTGGAGATCTTTGGGAGGCTGGTGTAAAATCAAATAAATATCATATAAAGAGAATAATAAAGGACACAACATCAACTTTTGTAGAACTTACAACTTTAACTGTAAAAATTGAAGCTTGTTTAAATTCTTGTCCTTTATGTCCGTTAAATATGAATAAAAATGCATACAAGTAATAATTGGATTAACACGTTAGATAAGAAAAATATATTTGATTTAACATGTGGTAATTATTTAGAAAAAATTGCTTTAAATGGAAATGTACACTTTCACATTCAAGTATGTTCATTGCATGTACTCAAAGTATTACAAGCAACATAACTCATCAATTGAAATAGTAGCAGAAATACCACACAATGTTTTAGTAAATTATTTTAATAGTACCATCAGCAAGATTGGAAGTTCGAACAATTTGACATTTCTGGAGGAAGAAATAACTTCAGCAGATATTCAATCATTGCATGCTAAAATAGAAGCACAAAGAGATGAAATAGTAGCAGCAAGAAATAGAAATACACATGATGTTCATCATTATACAATCATACATAACTCTTCTATTAATTAGTGGAATCGCTATTTATTGTTTCTTTAGACGCTATAAACGATTGTATGTAGATGATTGTATTATCTACACCACAAATCTCAATTGATGCAAAACCCAATTAGAAACCTGCAGTACCATCTACAGAAAGCAATACGGCGTATTGAACATCCATTTAATTATTAATTCATTTCGGGGGCAGAATGTTCGCAGAACATAAGTTTATAACATTATAAACTTAACATTAATATATATAACAACTTTAGAACTAATTTTAATATTGTTTAACATACAATTTTGCATATGATGTATACATATTTCTTTGTAATATAATTTAATTGAACTTAACTTAATAAAATACCTATAAAGTCATTGTACTGACATACATTCATAATTTTAATTATTTTAAAGTAAATTAAATATTTGTTGTGTCAGTTAATTTCGTTGCATAATGTATAATTATTATGGAAATAAAAATTGCGTTTAAAAACATAATTTTAAGTAAAATAATCGTATATTCATTAATAAATTTGAATTCTAAGCTTATATAAGCTTTTTTTTTAATTATTTAATTTTTGTGGTTCAAACAATGGTTTTAAATATTTTTAAGCATAGATTTGAATATTAATACTCGTATGTCTATTAAGACACAGGTTATTTAACATCGCTCTATATTTAAAATTTAAGTTTATATCTATTGATTTGTTAATTCAAAAAACAAAAGAAAACACGTATTTTGGTTCAAATGCCAATATCAATTTTACGTTAGATTCAGTAGAACAAATTGAATCCACAATATTAAGTAATTCATCTTCTATATTTATACCCGTATGACTACATAGTCAAAGGGTATAATAAATTTGCTATTACGTTTGTGACGCAGAGAAGGAGGGGGGGTAGATATAGACTCAAGTGTATGGATCGGATCAGAATCGAAAAAAAAAATCGATTTAGCTATGTATGTCCGTCCGTCCGTCCGCACGATAACTCAAAAACTAAAGGAGCTAGGATCTTGAAATTTTCGAAAATTCGTTTTTTTGCAATAGCCGTCATCGCTATTTAAATCCAGCCATTCTCGCTATTCGTCATTCTCTCATCATTCTCCAGCCATTCTCTCTAGCCGTCATCGCTATTTAAACCCAGACCAAAGGTTCGGGTGGCTGCCATACAACTTCGTCCGTTCGCACGATAACTCAAAAACTAAAGGAGCTAGGATCTTGAAATTTTCGAAAATTCGTTTTTTTGCAATAGCCGTCATCGCTATTTAAATCCAGTCATTTTGGTCCATGGGTTCGGGTGGCTGCCATACAACTTCTTTTTTTATATGAGTATTTCTCTGTAACTATTACAGCTACGTGTCTGAAATTTTGGCAAAAGTAGTTTAGTTTTATGGCCGGAGTTTCTACAAAATTTGGTTGGTCTGTTGCAGTGAGTTCGGGTTGCTGCCATACAACTCCTTCTTTTATATGAGCATTACTCTATACCTATTAAAGCTGGGTGTCTGAAATTTTGCCAAAACTAGTTTATGGTAATGGCCAAAATTACTGCAAAATTTGGTTGGTCTACTGTACAGGGTTCGAGTAGCTGCCATAAAACTCGTTCTTTTATATGAGCATTATATATCACCTAATAAAGCTGGTAAGTTTGAAATTTTGCCAACAGTAATTAATGTTTATAATAATAATGATATAATATTTATATAACGGTCATACGGGTATCCCAGAGTTGACACAGTCTACTCTACTACACTCTTCCTCGTTTTATTGATTTGTTAAATTTGTGTGTAAAAATTTATTTGATTGATATAAATATCCATATTTTTTCTTAATTCACATTTAAATTTTAAATCAAAATCTATTTAAAGACATTTTTAGAAGTAATTTCAATAAATAATATTTTATATACTATATTATATATTTTTATAGTATAAATAAAAAATGATTTCCAATTTTTTTTTAATATAGATGCATGATTTAAGTTTCAAATTAAAACTTTCACTAAAATATTTTGTACTTCTATTTAAAATTTGGATGATGGTAATCCTAAAGTTATTTATCAATATATCTCCAAAACTATTAGTCCTACAGAAACGGATAATTTGATGGTTTTTAATGTAAATTAAAAACATTAATGATTTGATTTGATAATTCAAATTTTTAAAAATTGGAAATAATTTAAATTCTTAGTTTATGTACCTATTAGAAAAGCTTATAAATGCAAAATATGCAATAAATGTATTTCTAAATACGCAAACCATTATTCCAATTCATCAAAAATTTTGCGGACACAAAGCAAATGAGAACCCCCCTCATTTTAAAATTCAACCTTCTTTGCAATAATGCTCGTTTGGCCTCAATTCGACTTAAAGCTTATAAAATCCGAACATATTGTCCGATCTCGACCATAAACAATCCCCACAGTACTTTCATTGCAAGTAACCTAGAGTTTAAATTTCATCAAAATAGCGTCATTAGTTTTTGAGTTATCGTCTTTTTTGAATATATGTACGTCAGCCCTTGAACTGATCAAAGTTTCCAGAATACGAACCCATCGTTCGATTTCGCCTATATGCAGTCCCCGCCGTACTTTCAATACTAATTAATCCTTGTACACAATTGGAATGTTCTATCTTAATTTTAAGTTACTATTTTTATTAATTTCGATAAGCTTTTGAACCTTAGAGGTCTAAGAGAGGTACCTGAACCACCACTCCAATTGATCATAAATTAGGGAAACACACGGAAAATAATAAAGAACACTCTTATGCCAAATTTGAAATTAAAATGAGATAATGTTTTAAATAATATGATCGACACCAATTAAGTAACACGAAATGAGACAAATTTATTTCGAATAAAATAAAACCAACTTAAAATAATTATCGCATAACATATACATTTATACATTGGTGTAAAACTAAATTTAAAAGAAATATTTAATATACATGTAGATTTGCTACATATTAAGTAAATCCAGATGCAACATAATTTGTTTTTTTAAATCACAAGTTTTAAAATATTAATTACATTTACGGGGGAAGAGTCTACATAACACATTTGGTTTACCAGTTCCATTAACAGATACTTCAGTATATCAAGTTTCTTCTATAAAAGCGAGTTAGTAAGGGGTGTGACAAAAAAAATTTTGTTAACCGACTCCTACTAATTTCTGAGGATCTCACTTCTCCCAAAATATCCAGACTCTAGCTTAAATCGTTTACAAATATGTTGTACCAAAAAATTAGCGAAAATTGAGTTTCGCATTACGGTTAATTTTAGTACCGTATGGCAACTCAAGGAAATAAACGTAGCGTCTGACCTATAGTAGGCGGCTACAAACAGCGTCTGAACCCTATGCTAAGGGCGGCTGATTTATAAAGATGAAAAACTACCGGAAATCCTTCAGAAGGCAATGAGAAACCACTGAAGTAACATCTCAAGAAAATCACATTATGCAACTACAACCAGAAATAAGGCCCTCAGTCTCCGGCATTACGAGGGTGCTAAGAATCTCCGGAGGTAAAACAAAAAGAAAACTAAAAATAGGTACTTGGAATGTACGTAGTCTTTACGAAAGTGGTAAACTAGCAAACACTATACAAGAAATGAGTAGATTGCAAATAAGTATACTTGGTGTATCGGAAACATGGTGGCCAGATTCCGGGAAATGTAAAACAACAGGTGGAACAATATATTACTCCGAAAATCAAAACAAAGATCAAGAAATGGAGTCGGTATAATTATTTCTGATGAAATAGAAAAAAGCATAATTGGCTTCATACCCAACTCGGATAGAACTATGATGATTAAAATATGTGCAAAGCCCGTAAACCTGAATATAATTCAAGTATATGCACCAACGGCAGATAAATCTGATGAAGACGTTGAATCTTTTTATTGTGAAATCGAAGAACTTATAAAACAAACAAAAAGGCATGAGATTAACATCGTTATGGGAGACTTCAATGCCAAAATAGGAAGTGGTAAAGTAGAAAATATTGTTGGACCCCATGGTTTAGGCACCAGAAACCCGAGGGGTGACAGACTAGTTAAATTTTGTACAGAGCAAGAACTTAAAGCCATGAATTCATGGTTTTCTTTACCACCTCGCCGATTATACACATGGAAATCCCCACAAGATAACGATCAAAATATAATCCGAAACCAAATCGATTTTATTTTAATAAATAAACGATACAGTACATCAGTGTCAAGAGTTTCAACGTATCCAGGTGCCGACGTCCCATCAGACCACAACTTACTGCTATCGCAAGTCAAAACCAAACTAGCAGTAGCGAAAAAACCAACACGGAAAAAACATTTAGATCTAGGAAAATTAATGGATAGCTCTAGCCAAACTGTAATTGCAGAAGAACTTAATAATCAAATCACATCTCTCATCAGAAACAACAACGTGAACAATGTAGGTGGACATGAATTGTGGAACCGAGTGAAGAACACAATGAAAAATGTAGCTTCAACCAAGCTGGGACCACGAACATATACACCGAAGCAGAAGTGGATGACAAATGAGATTTTAGATTTAATGAATCAGAGACGTTTATATAAAAACACCGGAAATGGTGACCACTATAAGCGCCTGCAAAACATAATAAGATCAAAAATTAGAGCAGCAAAAACACAGTGGCTAAACTCACAATGTCAAGAAATTGAAAATTTACAAAACTTACATGATGATTTTAATCTTCATAAAAAAGTTAAGGAAGCTGCTGGAGTTCATCGTAAGCAAATATATTCGAATCTAGTTGACAGAAATAACCAAATAATCCTGGATCCAGACAAGAAAAAACAAGTTTGGAAAGAATACATAGCAGAGTTATTCAATGATCTAAATAGAACCGAAGTCCACACTCTACCACAAGCAACACTCTCAGGTCCGCCGATAACAAAAGATGAGATCAGGAAAGCTATTACAACAGCAAAAAATAATAAAGCTACTGGCCCTGATGAATTACCCGCAGAAATTCTTAAATAAATTGATGATGACAATTTAACCATCTTAGAAAGAATTTTTAACCAAATCTATGATACGGGAATATACCCAGAAGAATGGCTTAAATCAACATTTATTACGCTGCCTAAAAAAGTAAATGCAAAAAAGTGTAGTGACCATCGGCTTATAAGCTTAATGAGCCATGCATTAAAGATCTTTTTAAAAATTATTCACTTCCGAATCTACAAGAAATGTGAAAGTACAATTAGTAATACACAATTCGGCTTTAGAGCAGGTCTTGGTAATCGAGAAGCTCTCTTCGGCCTCCAAGTTTTGGTTCAAAACTGCCGAGACGTTCATAAGGATATTTTTCTCTGTTTCATAGACTATGAAAAAGCTTTTGACCGCGTTCAATATAATAAACTTATGGAGGTTTTGAGTAAAATTAATATAGATCAAAAAGAAATTCAGTGTATCAAGAACTTGTATTGGAACCAAAAAGCCTATGTAGTTTCAGAAAACTTCATTACAAAAGACGTTGAAATTAGAAGAGGAGTACGGCAAGGCTGTGTATTGTCACCCTTACTATTTAATTTGTACTCCGAGGCTATATTTGAGGAAACAGTACATAACACAAATATTGGAGTAAAAGTAAATGGGGTTAATATCAACAACATACGATACGCAGATGATTCAACATTAATTACCGATAATATAATTGAACTTCAAGAACTTATAAATTCAGTAAGCGACCGCAGCAGACTTTTCGGCTTAAATATTAATATCGCTAAAACCAAGTTTATGGTTATTTCTAGAACCATCACATTCAACAACGCAACATTAACCATAAATGGCACCATAATTGAACGAGTTTCAAGTTTTAAATATCTAGGATGTTGGCTAAATGAAAACTGGAACTCAGATATGGAAATAAAATGCCGAATTGAATATGCTCGTAGCAGTTTTGTAAAATATAAAAAAGTTTTATGCAACCGTGATATCAATCTCGAAACAAAAATCCGGTTTGTTAAATGCTACGTGTGGTCCATACTCCTCTATGGTATGGTAGCGTGGACTCTAAAAATAACGACCATCAATAAGCTTGAAGCATTTGAAATGTGGATATACCGTAGAATATTGAAAATATCATGGATAGATCGAGTGAGCAATAGTGAGGTTCTAAGTAGAATAAACAGAGACCGTGAGTTGTTATTAACAATCAAGCGTAGGAAAACATCTTATCTAGGTCATATAATGCGCAATGACAAATATTATATTCTACAACTGATCCTGCAAGGTAAAATTGAAGGCAGAAAGCAAATGTCGTGGCTTAGAAACATCAGGCAATGGACGGGCTTCCAAACGGTGGGAGAATTAATGCACGCAGCACAAGATACAGAGAGCTTCAGAAATGTGATCGCAGACATCCAGTAGTGGATAAGCAGCTAAAGAAGAATGTCAATGCTCCGTAACGGGTGGGGCCACAGAAAATAGTTCCTCCATGAAATTTATTTTTTTGCAATACCTACCCGTGGTTAAAATTTGTTCTCTCTATTTCAAACGGTGTGGGGATGTTTGTTTAAACATACGGACGGACCGACGGATAAACAAAGTCAAAATTAATAAAAACCTTTGCCATTTGTTGAAACTTTCGTTTTGGAGCTTTCAATTTTGTGTATAAACAAAATAAAATTTTGACAGGTATTGAAGTTACAGGTTTTAAAAATATCAAAATTGCAATTTTCGAGCCTATATACTCCTACTAATTTCTGAGGATCTAACTTCTGTCAAAATTTCAAGACCAACACAAATTTCTAGATACTCATTCAAACGTAAATTAAACTTAAAATTTTTTCATGATCTAAAACAATAATTATAATCTTCAGTATATTATATTACACATAAAGTTCACATTATCTGGTTTACATATATTACGCATTGAATGTGCAGGTGATTCAAAGATACGTGCGCACTTTTGCTTTGGTTCTGTTTTTTTAAACGTTTAATTTTCATTTTCGTGTTTAAATAAACAAAAACCAGTCAAGAAACAATATGTCGATGCAACCGTAGTAATACCCTACACCTGATTGGTTAAAATTAAATTGAAAACTCATAAGTCATTTTGAAATCATAAAAGCTTTTATTAGTTCTATCTTACGGTATAACTGAAGAAATTAATTTTTTAATACTAAAAATTATTTTTCTATTTAATTAAAAATATTTTCAAAAATTATAAAAGTTCTAATTAATTTATATTTTTAAAAATATTCAAAAACATAAGAACATGAAATAAATGCACTTATAAAATGCAATTACAAAATTACAAATTAATTAGAACTTTTAATAAAATTCAAACAAATTTTAGACACAATCAGCAAATACTTCTCTTCAGGATTATTAATTTTGTTGTACTGCAGGTACTGTTGAATGATTACTTTTGATTACCTTTGATTAATTATTTCAATTTTATAAATATGTTCTTTTAATTTACTGATTTGTTATGTTATACATAATTCAATTTTTAAAAGTTTAATTCTTCTAATTTGAAAAATTTTGGTTTGATTTAATTTCTACATAATTCAATTTTTAATAGTTTAATGCTTCTAATTTGAAAAATTTTGGTTTGATTTAATTTATAGATTTATACGAAATAAAAATTTTTTTTTAGGCATTTTTGCTAAAGTATTTTATCTCTTCTAGCATTTATACTCTCGTTTTTATACACTACACCTATGAAATAGGAAAAGGGTATATTAACTTTGGTATGGTGTTTGTAACCACCTAAAGAAAGCGAGCTAGATATGGAAAAGTATATATATTTGTGATCAGCGTGACTTCCTGAGTCGATATAGCCATGTCCGTCCGTACGCACCATAACTCTAAAAATAATAAAGTTATCTTGATGAAATTTTAACTGTACGTTACTAGGATTTAAAGTACGGCGGGCAGTGCATATGGGCGAAATCGGCCCATGGGTTCGGATTCTGGACCTTTTAATTGTTCTAGGGGCTAACGAACATATAAAAAAAATCAGGATAACTCAACAACTAATGGCGCTACCTTCATAAAATTTGTGCTGTAGGTTACTAATAATGATACTATGGCGGAGATTGCGTGCGGTCGAAATCGGACCATGGGTTCGGGTCCTAGAACTTATTGATCGAATTTAGGCCAAACACGCACAATTCCGAAAACAATGAAGATAGAACCTTTAAATTTGGTATCTATGTGCTTGGAGTCCTTAAAATTTAGTAATTTTTCCTTTACTAAAAATCTAAAAGTTCTAAAAGAATTTATATTTTTATAAATTTATATTATTTCGAACAAAACAAAAGAAAACACATTTTTTGGTCCAAATGCCAATATCAATTTTACGTTAGATTCAGAAGAACAAATTGAATCCACAATATTAAATAATTCATCTCCGTCCGTCCGCACGATAACTCAAAAACTAAAGGAGCTAGGATCTTGAAATTTTCGAAAATTCGTTTTTTTGCAATAGCCGTCATCGCTATTTAAATCCAGTCATTTTGGTCCATAGGTTCGGGTGGCTGCCATACAACTTCTTTTTTTATATGAGTATTTCTCTGTAACTATTACAGCTACGTGTCTGAAATTTTGGCAAAAGTAGTTTAGTTTTATGGCTAGAGTTTCTACAAAATTTGGTTGGTCTGTTGCAGTGAGTTCGAGTAGCTGCCATTCAACTTCTTATTTTATATGAGCATTACTCTATACCTATTGAAGCTGGGTGTCTGAAATTTTGCCAAAAATATTTTAGTGTAATGGCCAAACTTACTGCAAAATTTGGTTGGTCTTCTGTAGAGGGTTCGAGTAGCTGCCATAAAACTCGTTCTTTTATATGAGCATTATATTTCACCTAATAAAGCTGGTAAGTTTGAAATTTTGCCAAAAGTAATTAATGTTTATAATAATAATGATATAATATTTATATAACGGTCATACAGGTATCCCAGAGTTGACACAGTCTACTCTACTACACTCTTCCTCGTTTTATTTTTATAATTTGCATACATTTAGAAATGTGTAATATTTATTATTCGCGTTAAGTTGTATGTATTATATTATTATGTCAAAGTGTGCAATTTAACATATAGTACTATGTGCATGCCATATATAAAATTTAGTTATTTGAATCTATGAAGTATGAACTACATATAAAGAAAATATGAACCAACGACAAAATTTGATTTTTATTTTCTCTTCGGCGAATTCGATATTTTTTTTTCAACGAAGATTCAATTTTATGTTTTGAATCTAAGAAAAAAAGAAGAATAGCCAATAGTTAGTTACCTATTTTGACTATGTAGCAGTGATGAAATCTTCGATACAATTGTACTTTTTTCAATACAATTGACTCCAGAAAATACAGTAATACACTCGAGCCTAAATTCAATACACTCCACTGTGAATTTTTTTTCGAAAATATAAAATTTGACAAGTTTGTTAAGTACAAAACAAAACAAAATTAAAACTTATGTATGTATTGTAAATTATACATATTTGTGTTGATTTTCTTTTCTAAATTATAATCTAACTGAGTTTTGCATTCGTATTCTAATTTGTATTGTATTTGTTTGTATTTGTTTAGATTTATGAATTTTTTGATTTGCATACGTATTCTGTATCAGTCGTTAAATTTTAAATTGGTAGCGTGAAAATTTTAAATTGGTAGCGTGATTTTAAAAATATTTTTATGGTCACCTACTAAACAAGTAAATACGTAATATAGGTATTAAAACAAACATAAATATAATAAAACATATATTAATAAAAAATAATGGACAGGTAAATATAATGTTCTTATTTAATTGTTATGGAAGTTATATATTCTTAAGAATATAATTGCCTATTTTCAATATAAATTTTTAACTCAAAAGGTGAGTAGATATAATAGGTACGTTCTGGGACAGTCAAATGACGTCACAGCATTTTGACAGCCGTTAATTTGAATAAATTGGTCGTTGTTTTTTAATAATGTGTGGTATGTTATAGAATTGAAATGATTGAGGTGTGTTATGAAATTGAAAATTCGTTGAGTTGCAGATTGTGGGTGTGGAATTAGTAGTGTGGGGAAGGGGGAAAGAGGGGGAGGGGTAGTAGATGGAGTTGTAAATTAGTGGAGGGGATGAAGTTGAATTGTTAGTTGAAATTGAGGAAGGAATTAGGAAAATGGAAATGTAATTCGGTATATATATATAGATAATTTAGTTAGTAATCTGTTCTTTAGAACCATATCGAAGTTCTTTGTACCTTTGGAATTATATTGAAGTTTTTTAGAAAGCAAATTCTTTGAAACCATGATAAAGTTGAAACCTGAAAATTTTTAGATATCCTATAGTATTTAGGAAATGAATTTATTTCACTGATAAGGGAATAAAATTTTAAAATTTAGAATTTTGTTTTGCTGTTTTGATTATTTTATAGTTTAAATGGATGAATAATGAGTGTTTGTGTGTATATTTCCGTCACCATTAAAAAATATTAACATTGTACCCTATAAAATTGTACGATTTTAAAATTGAAAAATAAAAAACTTGTGGTTTTAATTTAAAAGTTTCTTATCAGTTAAAGAAAACAGAACATTAGAAAAAGAATTTCTTATCTGTATTAATAATTATTATTAATATATTTGTCAAAGATGAGGTGTAACAAACGCATTCAATTAAATGTGTTTTGTTGGATGTGTTCAATTATAAATAAATTTATTTAATATATTTTGAGTAATAGTGGATAATAGTGGAACTTTTGTCTTACTTTGTAATAGACGTCCCACAGTGTTTAATTTTCTTTTACTGATTTGTGTGCCATCTATATGTGAAAAGAAATACTAAAACTACATTAGGAATTTCGATATTTTTCCTGTTTCTGGTTAGATAATTATGAATATTCTCCCTATTTTGAAGTTTTAGTTTTGACTTAATATTATTGTTCAGGATATTATACATGTATTTACATTTTGCAAAGTAAATTAGTTGGTTAATATCCAGTGTATCAATTATTATTATTATTATTTTATTATTAATATATTTGTCTAGAATGAGGTGTAACAAACGCATTCAATTAAATGTGTTTTGTTGGATGTGTTCAATTATAAAAATTATTATTATTATTTTATTATTATTATTATTATTTTATTATTATTATTAATATATTTGTCTAGAATGAGGTGTAACAAACGCATTCAATTAAATGTGTTTTGTTGGATGTGTTCAATTATAAAAAAATAAAATATTAACGTTTTGTTGGATGTGTTTTATTTTAGAAAATAAAATATCATAAATTATCATAAGCAGGTCAAAAAATATTTTATTTATTTTTAATAAAAAAAAAAAAATTTTTTTTGAAATAAAATTTACTTATTAGTTTATGAAAAATTTCATTTCAGTTTTAAAAATCACAGAAGATTTTCTGGAAATTTTAAATATATAGTAAGACATTTTGTAAATAAAAACTAAGAAGACAATGCTTCACAGCAATATTTGTGTAGTAAGTCTTAATAATTTTCAGTAAAAATCTGAAATAAGGGCGAAAGCCCAATGTATGCTTTGATGCATTGCTTGGTTTGCTTAAGCAAATAAACCAAGAAATGTATTAAAGTAATTTCAAAGTTTCCCCTCATCTCGCTCTGAACTCTACCTCATGTATCTCTCATCCCTTCCTTCATAACTTTTTAATTATTTATCTATTTAAAAGTTAAAATGGAAAAAAATTATGTAACAACTGAAGGTTGGGAAAGTGGGTTCAGGTATACAATACCTCTGAGTTCAATGCACCACAAAAACCAGACAAAATAGATTTTAAACTTAGTTAGGGTTAGGTATATTAAAAAAATTTCAAATAAAATTTATAATTTGCATTTGATAATGCAAAACTCAATTCAAAAATCAACATTTATTTAATACAATTTCACGTACATATAAATAGATACATTATTTAGCATGTTAAATAGGTACATTATAGAACGGTCAGCCTTCAAACAAGTATTTTGATTTGAATCTAAACAAAGGAAACAATATAGAATGTATAACAACATTTTTTAAAAATGTATATACAAAACATTAATAGTTGGAGAAATAAATCATTATTGAAACAAAATAAATCTATTTCACATCTCTTATTAACACAAATTTATCGAACTTAATTTTAAAAAGTACGTAATTAAATAAAAAAAAAATATTAATTGAAATTAAAAAAACATTTCACCAAGAAGGGATTTGAACTAACAGCCCCAAAATTTTATCAAATTCAAAACATAAAAAAGGTAGACTAAATAAATTATTCATCTTCAAATTTTTAAGATACAACAACATATAAGTTTTTGTTTTTTTTGTACATAACTATAGAATTGAAGCATAGTCTGTATTACGTAGAATGCAACGGTTACCATTTTATTTAAGAAAATGGTATTGATATATAATATATGTATATGTAATATATGTAATTAAATTAGAAATAGTTCTTAATTAGAAAAAGTTCTTCTTTCAAGTGACCTTCCGTCATTCTGTGACGGGCCAACAGCTAGTATATAATATTCAAATATTTCGAAAACAGAAAATACAAGAAATTAACTTGAAGGTTCTTAATTTAAATTATTTAAATTGTAAAATAAAAATCTGAAATGACGTCAGGGGATTCCTATTGTTAATTTTAAAAAGAAAAAACAAAATATATTTACAAAAACAAAAAAATTTTCTATTTATTATATATATATATATACATATGTATATCTTAACAAATTGGTATATAAAAGGTTGCAGTTTGTAAAAACTTATTAGTAATCATTGAATATTAAATCAAAAATTTATTGTTTTTTAATAAAAAAAAAATAAAAAAAGAGAGAAAAATGAAGCGGTCTAGTGATAAATCCTGTGGTTACTCAGATATTAAGTTCTGTGAAAGCTGTAAAAGAGATATACCTTTGAAAGAATGGTTATATCATATGAGGACATTTTTACATAAAATAAATAGTGGTGATTATATTGAAAAAAATTTAAAAAGTATTAAAAGTTGTTTCAATGAACGAATAGAAACGTTTATATTGGAAAATAATGATGAAAGTGTTTTGTTACCAGAACAATTTTTACATAATTCGAAGGATAAAATAGTTAAATTATTAAACAATTCTTTGAAAAAACATAATTCTTTCAAATTTAACATTGAACTATTTGCTGAATATATAAAGTATTCGGAAACGGGTAGAAATAATTTGGAGGACTTCGATGATTTTAATTTGTCAATAAAATCTTTTAATACTAAAATAGAAATTATATTACAATCAACCGAAATATTAGAAAAGTTAGATAAATTATTTCAGTCTATTGTTGTTAAAAGTGAAGAATTTCAAGAAAGGGATAGTGGTTGGTCTTTACTTCGAATAATACATTTAGAAGTCAACATTAATCAATATAAACCATTAAGAGGATCACAATATCTTCCGTTACCAAAATTTTTGAAGACTAAAAAGGCTTGTATCAACGTAATGAATAATGATGAATATTGTTTTAAATGGAGTGTAGTATCAGCCCTGTACAGGGGTTCTGGTAGACTGGAGTAGTATACATGCCACTTGGGCATGGGAAAATATTTATGCAAATGAGGTATTATCCCAAGTTCAATGACCTTAACCGGCATACCGGCATCGTGATACCGGCATAATTAATTTCCGGAAAACACTTTTGTAAATAATCGACAAGGTCAACTAGATAATGTACAACAAGTAAGTGCAATGATCTTGTTGTGATAGTATAGTAAACTTGTTATTTGTATTTTAGTTTAAAGTAATTTTAAATGAAAAAAGAGGAAGAGTGTGGTAGAATAGACTGTGTCAACTCTGGGATACCCGCATGACCGTAACATATACATTATATCATGCGGTTATTTACTTTTGGCAAAATTTAAAATATTCAGCTTTATTAGGTGTAGAGTAATGCTTATATAAAAGAAGGAGTTGTATGGCAGCTACTCGAACCCTTTGGAGTAGACCAACCAAATTTTGCAGTAACTTTGGCCATTACACTAAACTATATTTGGCAAAATTTCAGACACCCACCTTCATTTGCTGTAGTGAAATCCTCATATAAAAGAAGGAGTTGTATGGCAGCTACTCGAACCCTCTGCAGTAGACCAACCAAACTTTGCAGTATCTTTGGCCATTACACTAAACTATTTCTTGCAAAATTTCAGACACCCAGCTTCATCAGGTGTAGTGTAAAGCTCATATAAAAGAAGGAGTTGTATGGCAGCTACTCGAACCCTCTGTAGTAGACCAACCAAATTTTGCAGAAACTTTGGCCATAAAACTAAACTACTTTTGGCAAAATTTAAGACACGCAGCTGCAATAGGTACAGAGAAATACTCATATATAAAAAGAAGTTGTATGGCAGCTACCCGAACCCATGAACCAAAATGGCTGGATTTAGATAGCGATTCCGGTTTTTGCATAAAAAAGAATTTGTGAAAATTTCATAATCCTAGCTCCTTTATTTTTTGAGTTATCGTGATGACGGACGGACGGACGGACATACATCGCTAAATCGATTTATTTTTTGATTCTGATCTGAACCATACACTTGAGTCTATATCTACCTCCCCTCCTTCTCTGCGTTACAAACGTAATGACAAATTTATTATACCCTTTGACTATACAGTCATACGGGTATAATAATTGGAGGTGTGTTATTAGTATCGTGATACCGGCATAATTAATTTTCCGCAAAACACTTTTGTAAATAATAGACAAGGTCAACTAGATAATGTACAACAAGTAAGTGCAATGATCTTGTTGTGATAGTATAGTAACATAGATTATTGTAAATAATAAAAGTTTTATTTAGTTTTCACGATCAACCAGTTATTGTAACAAATAAAATGCAGATATTCAACTTGTTATTTGTATTTTAGTTTAAAGTAATTTTAAATGAAAAATAATTGGAGGTGTGTTATTAGGTGTGTTATACTCTGCAAAAAATTAATAAATATTTTGTAAAAATAAAACACATAAGTTAAGTTTCATATAATATCATTTTTATTATTTGGGGGAGGTACAATAGTAAGGAAAAAAAGTGATTTATGGTTAACTGAAATATATTTTGAAAAATTTGTCCGTGTAAATTACTTTGTATAATATGCGGTAGAAAATGAAAGTAGTTTAAAATAGACTTATTCTATTTAGGTGTAGCCAGTCACGAGTTTTATTTTTTAGTATTAATATATGCGTTAGATGGAATTTCAAACAAACTTTTTTAAACAACTATGTAAATTAAAATTTTTATGCTATTGTAAATTACTTTGTATGATGCAAAAAAAATTAAAAAAGACTTGTAAAAATAAAAACAAATAAATTAAGTTTCATATAATATCATTTTTATTTATCCAAGAATTGTGATCTTTATCAAAACCTAACCACTTAACAAAAACCTGATTTCCTTTTCTTTTCAATATTTTTTCAACAAGAAAAGTGTCAGGATTTTTGACTCGAGTAAGTTCAGGCTCATCGGAGTTCGGAGTTTTTGTATATAATCAAATAAATTGTAAGTAATTGGGTCTGTACGTTTTACTTCTTTAATTGTAAATATTTCTGTTTACCAGTTTGGCTGATAACCTTTTGAAAATCAAAAAATTTGTAAAATTTTAGAAAAAATAAAATATAATAATAAAAATTAACCATAATTTTTTTATTTTATAATTTAAGAGGTTTTTACAGGGGGATTTTTTTTTACTTTACAGATTTTTTTTTTTTTTAAATTTACAGGGTTTTAAATTTACAGTTTCAAAAAATAATAAAAAACTTTTACAGATTTTTTTAAAATCTTTTTTCTCTTTTTATAAAACCGAAAGGTACAGGAAAATAATTTTCATTAAATTTTCTTTTTTCAGCTTTTATTTTTGTATGTGTGTTTATTTTTATTTTTAGGTACAGTGATAGCTTGGTGTTCTGCTGTTCTTCTAAAATTTTTTGATAAAATGCATACACCATCCTTGTCATTAGTTAAAATCATTTCCTTTAATTTTTTCAAAATATTATTATTTTTGAAGAATCGTAATTTAGTCTTATTCCTTTTACTTTACAAACAGCCGATTCAGTTTGAGTTTTGGTAGAAAATATCTTATAGCTATAGTTTTTAGGTCCTCCACTTACAAATTCTGTAATGTAGCTTCCAACTCCAAAAGACTCAAGCTCATCTGTCATATCTCTAATAAAGTTTCCCGTAGGAGGTTCATACTCGCCATCTTTTGAAATATATATTACCGAGTCTGTATTGTAATATAAAACACGTTCTTCTAATTTTTCAAGAAAACTATATAATTTTAGTCGAGCTTGTGCTGTTGTATAACAAGCTATACATACGTTGACAGTAGAAAGCGAATCTACATCCTCATTTTTTGTATTTTCAATTTTCCAAAAGTGTTTCTGTGTTAATAATCATTACATGTACAACATCTTTAAAAAAAATCCCTGTTAAAACCTCTTAAATTATAAAATAAAAAAATTTTAATCACATTCCCACATTTCAATTACCTCATATCCAGATGATTTTAGTCGCTCTGATTTTGCTACAGTAAATTCAAATCTAGCATCCATTGTATCGAATTCAGTTTTACTTACCGGCTCGTTACGCCTATAACGAAAACATTTTGGGTGACCATGATAGTAGCATCCATAAAATTCAAAAATTTGTTTTGTTTCCAAACACAACCCATCTACTTTTAATCCATTTACAATTCCTTCTCGTTGTTTACCAGCGTGACAAATATTGATGCATCTCTGATCTTCTTCCCAAATTAACCATTGAAGAGCTTTTTTTGATTGTATATCTGTAAGTCTATAGCCATTTTTTGGTATTAAGCCAATTATCTCTGTTTTAAAAAATTTCTACGGAAAACTAAATTGCATGCCTTCGATAAAAGGACACACATTGCTTTCTTCTAACATAAGATTCCTAAATTTTATACAAGCTTCCGTTAAAATATATACATCGTTTTTACAGTAATCTTCCAGCTCGGTTTGCATATTAAATTCAGTATGTTCATTTTCTTCATACCAAGCGATAAATTCTCTACGATCATTTTCTGTCATTGGATCGATACCATAATAGTGTTTAATGGCAATGGTCCAATGTAATTAGCATTTTCTCTAGTATTGAATAAATGTGGAAAATGACCTTTTTTATATTAACAGATAATTCAAAAGCTTTCGGAAGTTTAGCCAGTGCCATTGGCAAATAATTTAACGAATCTAAAAACTTTATGTTATTTATTTCCATTTGAATAATTTTTGTTCCTCTGATGATTAATTTGGGTTGTAAATTACTTTTAATCAATAGTTCATTTAAAATGAATTGATGATCAAAACTTTGTCCATTATCAGCCAAAACCGTAACTTTCTTAAAGTTTTTTGCTAATCCAAAAATATAATCAACAAAACCTGAAATTACATTTGTTTTTAAAACTTTTGTCCTATAACCACATTTTAAGCAAAAATAGAACTTAGATTCATTTATGCAACGATTGCATCTTGTAGAGAGAACACACAGATTTGGTACGTGTAATTTAACATCTTGTTTTTGCTTTTGGTATATTGTTGTTTCTTGCATTGTTTCTAAATCATAAAATATAAAAAGAAAATCGTCAAGAACTGGTTTTCTTGTATCAATACTAATGTAACAATAATGATTTCTTTCTACAAATTTTTTACACTGTTTGCAAAACACAGTATAACATTTGTGTAAGCCACGCTTAACTGAATATAATTTGAAGCATTTCAGACATTTATGAACTTCTGAGCACATATTTTTAGAAAGTTTTCTAAAGCAGTTTTCTCCTCTGAAAGATCGTTTACATGTAATACACGAAGATAGGCTATGTCACTCCGAGCACAAAAATCCCATGTATTTTAAAGGGGGCAAAATTCAGATATTTTCCAGTGTGGCCGTTGTAGCTAAACTTTGCGGTACATGCTAATGTACTAAACTGCAAAGCTTTTTTCATTATAAATTATACTACCATGAAATGAAAAAGCTTTTTCTAGAAAGATTACATATCCATACATACACTTTATCATAAGGGAGAAAAAAAATGCTAAAGAAAAACGCCCGTATAAACTAAATAACAACAAAAAGAAAAAAATTTTAAAAATAAATTAAACCTATGCAGATTTTTTTTTACAGCTTTTTCTTGAACGATTTAATGTAAACTAGATTTATTACATTTCACATGTAGAGTAGATTTACTACATTAAAAACATTATTTGTAGCTTAAAAATGAATTAAAAGTTTTACCAGAAATTATATATAAATCCTAGTTTTACTAATAAGGAACATTTATGAATTATGAAAAGAAAATTTATTGATGTGTAACAATTGTATAGATATACATACATAGTTATATTAACTCAATATAGTGCTATTATAAGTTTTTGATTTATGCTAATAAAGTTTTTGTGATAAGAAAATGTAATTAATTAATAAAAAAAAAAAAAAAAATAAATAAATAAATGTACTAAATCTACTCTACATTTTTCTACGTATCATAAATAATATTATTGCGCTTTCAATTTGCCATCGGCAAAACATAAATTTTATATTTGTGAAAAGAAAAAAACTATTGATTATAATGAATCATGTGGCTTTTTCAATCTCAAATTTTTTGATTATTTTTGTTTATATTTTTGTTTTTGCTTTAAACTTTTATCACGGTAGATGTAATACAAAATGCAGGAAATGTAATAAAAATTAAATAGATATTGATGCATAAGTGATTGTTACCTAAAATGTGAAACGCATATTAATTAGAAACGTAAATATAATC